>JABCJZ010000144.1:0-132479 GCA_013184445.1 Fusarium sp. NRRL 53497
GCGGAGGGGGGGAAAGTGGAGGCGGCGGCGGCGGTGATGGTGGTGGAGGTGGAGGAAGAGGAGGAGGACGAGGAGGTGATTAAGTAGTCTGGTTCTTGTTCTGATTTGGAGTATGATACGTGGAGGTTCTTATGTTCTTATAAGCATGGAGTTGGTTATTGCTAGTACCGTGTGGCTTTAGTGTACATTTTAGATGAAGAGTGGACCAATCCAACAATCAATCTTGATATCCCAATACTTAGCATGCATTCAATGGACCCAGTCCAGCTGATCCATTCGATTACAAAGCTCTAGCCTTAGTCTCGAATGTTTCTTCTAGCACATCATTCTATTGCCATTAACCAAGCAACTATGCGCTTCTTCTTCGAGCTTGTGCTCTTTACTCTGACAATTCACTCAGCCAACACTTACAAACTATGGAGCACTCCAATCCCTGACTCCATCCCAGAAAAATGCCAACAGGCTCTCTCAAAAGATATTGAATGCCCGTTCGTCGCCGGTTTAGATAAAGTCTACAGTCTCTATGTTCCTAGAGGCCAAGAGGGAGCCTCATATTGCTCTAAACCATGCCGCTCTTCTCTCGAGCAATATGTAAACAATATCATAGAAGTCTGTGGGGAAGAAGAGTATTCATTCCGGGAAGAGAATGCGAAACGACAGTCTGCTAAAGATTTCACAATGTCCATCTTATCGGCACAGGAGTATCTCTGCGTTGACGACGAGTTAGTACCCCCAGATTCCAATATTAGCCTGAAAAGTCTGACATTTTGTAGGGATGGGCTTTGTCTTGGTGCATTATATGATAACCAGCGACGTACATGCTCAGAATGTGTCCTCAAGTCCGGGTCCGTAAGAATGCTGTGGAAGTTAGATGAGTTCCCAACAATGACGCAGCAGCATCATGAGTGGTGGTTAGAAGATTGCACCACACAGCCAGACAGTTTCTTGGCGAGCGATGTTGAAAAGGCTCAGTGGGACATAATCTCTCGTGAGCTGAAAGAAAGGGTTATCCTCTGAACATCATTTGATTCTAGATCGCCAGAGGAGCATTCATTGCCTTCACCAGTTCTCACGTCGTCAAAAGACTTCCGTGTTTTCGTGTTTTTGTATTTGAGGAGCTATGTTTGCATCTAACTGTGCTTTTTGCCGAATTCAATGCACGTTCTTTGTTTCTTTCACTCAGTACCTGCGTCTCCTCCTTTCATACGGCGTGGCGCACTCAAACCTCCAACAGCCCCTTTCAAGGATAGAGGCATGAAAGACCGCTTGGAATAATGCAATAAGTCTAAATCTGCCTACTTAATCCAGCCCAATGCCATTACCTACTACGCTCTATTTCTGTCTTATTTTCTCTCTCTTTCATTAAGAAGCCCAGATGGCAAAGTGAGGCGGAGTTTATTCATATGTTCGCTTCCACGGTTACACATACCAAAAATCCTCTTGCATCATTGGCCGAATTCCCACTCCTTGTGCAACAACTCCCACAATAATTCCCAAATCCAACGCGTTGATCTGCCTTCCTCCAAATCAACGGTCGCGAGAGCTTCACCAAATATGGCATCCGTACATACCACTGACGAAGTTGGCTCCGGATGGTGTTGGTGATATTTCGCTGCCGCTTAAGAAATCGCATGCTGGTCGAATCATCACCAAAGCACGTCAAGCTCCTTATGGCAAAGGAAGCGATACTATTGTCGACACAGCTGTGCGAAAAACCTGGGAACTTGATCCTACACAATTCGCAATAGGCTGGTCAGGATGGCCCGACCATCTCAAGCAAATGTGCGATTTGGTAGCTCGAAAGATGGGCATCAACAAGCCTGTTCACGCCGAACTCTACAAGATGCTGCTCTACGAGAAGGGTGCCATGTTCAAGGAACACACCGAGTATGTATCCATTTTTCGTCCTTGTCGCCAAACGGACTGACATTATCGCTAGTACCGAAAAAACCCCTGGCATGTTTGGCACTCTCGTTATCAGTCTACCTTCGACTCACACTGGCGGCAAGGTTGTTCTGAAACATCGCCGCGAGAAGCTGATCTACGACTCATCTAAAAGAAAGGCCTCGTGTGCTGCTTGGTACTCAGATGTGCATCACCAAGTTCTTCCCGTCACTTCGGGCTACCGTTGGGTTCTGACTTACAACCTAGCCATCGATCAGTCCTTGCCGCCACCATCTTCTGCCCTCAACCGATCTGATCTCCAACCGCTTCGCCATTGTATCCGACGATGGCTCACCCAAAAGCACAAGTCCCGCAAGAATTCATATGTATACCACTTACTGGACCACGAGTATACCGAGGCCAACATTTCCTACCGTTCACTAAAAGGAAACGACACGGCCCGGGTCACAGCTCTTCAGCAGGCGTGTGATGGATTACCTGTCACGATATTTCTCGCACTGCTTGAGAAAGAGGAGATGGGTGATGTTGAGCTTGACTCTTCAGTCAGGCGATCCATTTATCGCCATATGTTTGGCCGGTACGATGACAGCGACAACGGAAGTGACAGGTATCATCGCATCGAAAGAGTTCATGAGACGCACTACAGATTCAAAACTGTGAGAGACCTGCAAGGCGAGGTTGTTGCAGGCAAGACGTACATTGAAGAGGACGGCATACTTGATCCACGCGCCTTTGATGGTATGACTGGTGAAGAAGAGTATGAAGGATATATGGGCAACTGGGTACGTATTCACCAATGAAGTCTTACCGATAACTCCTTGTTAACCTGTACTTGTAGGGTCCAACAGCAACTCACTGGTATCGTCTCGGAGTAAGTATCTTTCTTTGTTCACACTGCTCAGCATGCTTAACTGTCACAAATAGGCCATCGCCATTGTTCCTCACGACTCACTAGCCAATTTCCTTGGCCAGTCTTCAGAGTATACCGACGAACGCGAAAAGTCCCCCCAGGCACAAATTAGTTACCTCGCCCAGCGATGTTTACAACCAGACGTACAAGACTACTTGGTCGCTGCGATGGTCGACCTTGTTGAGCGAGCGGTGCCTAAGTTGGAAAAGCATGGGTCCCGACTCAAGGATAAGTCTGTCTTGTCAAACGTTGTCAAGGTCGCCCTACAAAATCAACGCTACCAGCTTGTCGAGGATATTCTGGCCAAGCTCTACAAACTTCTAACGCCTGACCTGTTTACCTGGCTAAGGCAGTGGGTGATTCAGCCTGATGGTGAGAATAAAACTTTGGAGAGGTTCAACAAGATCAAGAGAGGGTATGGTTTATCAAACTCATTGACGTATCCCTGACTAATGTCTACAGGCTATCACTTGCTATGGCTTCGCCGGATGGCTTATCGCACCAGTTCGAGGCCATCTCTCGTTTAGCTCCCCTTCCTAGCGACCTACCCGCCGATGCTCTTCCAACACCTGGTCCCATTTTGGAATGGACTCGTCAAATACTGCTCAAATTCTTTGATGGCGATGGCCCTGGTCAAGTCACTAGAGATGACGGGTCTACCATGTTTTATCTTGCACTATACTTTGATAACCCAGTTCTTTTCCTAACAGAGTCGTAAGTTCTTTTATGCTTTCCCTCTCATTTGATCCATGAGGCTAACCAACCTGAAGTGTCATGCCTATTTTTGAGAAGCAACATTTGGCCCCGGGCTTCCGCTTCATGACCTTATCTCGACTAATGAACCTGATTCGCGAAGGCAAACTTCCTCAACAAGAGGCCACGAATCTCTACCAGACCATGTCCCGTCTGTTGATCGCTTCACAAGATTTCGCTTTGCTGCGACATTCAACAGCAATTCAAGAGGCGTCTAATAAGAAGCATCGCCCCAGCAGGATACCTCATAAACCCCAAGCTAAGCGCAAGATAGAAAATGCAGTTACTCACGAGATGATCAGAGACTTCTTTTCAGGGCTTGTGCAGGTCAGCACTGATTTGGACAACCTTGCAGAACAGTTCGTGTCAGAGGTCACTAAACAGGCCAACAAACTTCCAGAAGCCGAACTTCAGTTGGTCTGGCTACTCTTTTTACGTACACTTATTCCCATCCTCGAAAAGGGAAATATGTCTTTCACCGCGCCAGTCTACCAGACACTCTTCTCAAGTCTCGTTCGGCTCATCCTCAGATATCTTGGCCCCGAGCCTCGTAAACCTTGGACCTGGTCACTTGCCGGCCTGCCATGCAACTGCAACGACTGCAAGCGTGTGAGCGTCTTACTCCGCCACTCAACAAAGATGTCTGAAGGGTTTCCAATGAGAAAAGGCCAGTGTGATCATGTCCAGCAGAAACTGGAAAGCGCCCACATTGTATGCACCCATCAGACACAGCAAAAGACCAATCCAACTACGTTGGTGGTAACCAAGACGGCTCGACCTCAGGGGGTGAAGCTAGAAGAGTGGCAGAAACAACGGGATCAGCTTGTTGAGGAGTTCGGCCAGTTCCAAGTGGAACACTTCAAAACACTCCTCGGCTCGGATTATCAGAGAATTGAACAACTCTACGCGAGTCATACGGCTGAGGAAAAATTGTCTCAGGGGCCAGCGATGGGAGAGAAGCGTGGAATTGACGAGTGATTGGTGGGTCACGCAATGTTCTTGCTTTCGTACTACCACAAGGTGGGAAGTTTTCAGGAGAGCCTTTCTGGAAACTTGATGACCAAATAAGCTTGGTATCTTGGGAAAGAAATCGCGGAACTGTATCGATTGTTGTGTTCAACGTTGGTGAGATTAACACCATGTTGTCCTGCACGTGAAGTGTTAAACGGGGGAGTATACAGGTCTCATGGCCTCCTTGCAGGCCATTCATGGAGCACGCAAAACACTGAGGCTAAGTGAGGCCGGATGTATGATAACATAATCCACAGACTCTTTAGCGTGTCGCGATGGTAATGGATGCTCTTTGGTAGCTTTACTGTCCTGAATGGCACTACAGAAGGCCGGATATTAGGTACCACAAAAGTCTAAGAAATAGATTCCAGAATAGAAAGTTTGTGTGAATTTCAGTGTTTATCAAGGCTTAGCTTTAAGCCTTCAGTAACATCTCAACCTACATGCTTTGGCTCATGCACCGCAACTGTGTTAATGAGTCACATCAAAAATTCGCTACCTCCACATGGTATGTTCCTCTTAAGCCCTCAGTAATCACTCTTATCTTCAAACCCTTTTTGTTTCTCTTTGACGCCGCCGACTGTCACAATGCCGCTTCCAAATCACTCGGAGCCCTCAACGGGGGCAGCACTCAGAGATATAACAGGTCTACAACAACCTCACATACAGGTCCATGAAATGCCCATACAAAGTTCCTCGGGAAAGATTGTTGTTCTAAATGGCTTCCCAGGCACAGGAAAGCTCACTATCCTTTAACACCTCAAGAAACTCCTCCCTGCCGACACAACCTGCCTGCTCGACAATCATCTACTTATCGATCCCGTAGTATCAGTCATTCCTGATAGAGGCGATCGACATCATGAACTACGGCGTTTAGTCCGTGCTCCTATTTTTGAAGAACTCGGGAGTCGAGCAAAGAAAGGCCATATTATCCTCATGACAGCATGTCTCGCCGCTGGCAGTCAGAGGGATGCAGCGTTCTTTCAAGAGCATCTTGACATTGCTCGCAAAAGCCACGCCCCAATCTATTGGGTCAACCTTCATTGCGATATAGATATCCTTGAGCAACGGCTTTCTACCCCTGAGCGTCAGCAGAGCAGCAAGACGAAGCTGACTGACGTGAATACCCTTCGGGACCTTGTGAAACTCCATCGGCTTGTTGAACCAGTCACCACAGAATGTGATGGCACAGTGCTGGCTTTTGAGGAAATGGATGTAAGCGGCTCAGTGGAATCATCTGTAGGCCGTCTGATGAACATTCTTAAATAGACATCTCCGTGGCTACTTTTCAATACCAATAAGACAAAAAGAAGTGATACTCAAGGAGATTTCCAGCTATTTCAACTGAGGGACTATTCATGTATCTAACTGAGGCCCATGCAGTTCTCATGCTAGGAGTAGACTTTGAGCAGTTGGCCTACCCAAGGCAAGACAAACAAAGCAGGCAAAAGCTCTGTCACAGGCCGTGGATAGAGATGAAACCTAGCTCAACTCGTGCTTGAAACTTCGAGGTCGGTTACACTACATTGCCGATATAGGCCCTGACTGCAACATCAACAAGCACATACGACCAAAGGTAGTGGAAAATACGGGATCCCGTCCGCTCTCCCATAGTCAAGCCACTAACCGGCGGATTAGTAGTTGGGTCGGTGACGACCAGCGAATCCCCGCTGTTGTATGTTTTTGGTGTTCAGTCCAAAACTAACTAACCTCATCTTTTGCTCCACCAACCTCGTATCTTTTTGTCTCGTTTCCAGACATCTTCTTGTCCCCTGATAGTATTCTCTGAAACTTGGACTTGCTCTCTGTTGTTCTTGGCTGCTGGACAAGTTGCAAATCTTATCAGTCTCTCTGTATAAGCGAGAGTTGCAAGCTTGACAATCACATACGACCATACCTATCAGAAAGCTCGGGATCCCGTCCGCTCTCCCATAGATAAGCTGGTAAGGGGCGAATTAGTAGTTGGGTCGGTGACGACCAGCGAATCCTCGCTGTTGTATGTTTTTCCTTTTGCGTCATGCTGTTCTTTTTGCGTGCAAGAGGTTGTTGAGTCGTGCGGAGGGGATGTTGTGTTGGAGTTGGGTGGAACAGAGGGGAGCGTTTGTTCCTCTCAGTTACCTGGGTTAGCGGAACACTTCCAATAATTGATATGTTTCTTGTCATCTCAAATTATGATATTATATACCGTAATGTGCCTCAGTGTTGCATATTGTGCTTGAGCTCTTCGCATTGTCTTGACACTTGACATTTAGAGAAGAAGCTGAAGTACCGGTTGAGCAAGGGCAGAAGTATAAAAAGATTAATAATGAATAAGCACAGGAAAGTAATGAGCAGCAAGTTGTGTTCCGTGGGGCAGATGGATGACCAGGAGTCAAAGATGGATGCTCTTCTTGAAAACATGGGATCTGAGCATCGCCACGAGGCCAGTTATTCTTGGAGAAACCACCTCGTGGTCCAGTGGCTTCGGAAATTGGATTCGATTCTGAACTGTGGCATGCACCGTACCTTGGTAGTTGGTAGATAAATCCGCCACGTCTGAATTAACTTCTCTTGTGACAACGGAATCATTGATGAGAATCTGCTGAAAGTCCTCTCGCATCTCGTGACAAGCCCATCCTTTGTTCATTCGTTCTTCATTTGTGTAAAGCCTTGACGCCGAAACTCTCCTCACCCTCGTGGTCTTGCCTGATGCAAAAAGTCCAACTCTTTCTTCTCCTTACCCGCAACCTTCTTCCTCTTCCTCTCAATCGCCCTGTCAACCTGTCCCTTACTCATACCCTCATATCTATTCACGAGCAGCTGCTTCTTCTGCTCGCTCTTCTTCAGATAGAACGGTGTTTTACCCTGCGCCACAAGCTCCTTCTCCTTCTTGCGGTGCTCCTTGAGTAAGTCTTCTTCCTCCTGTCTGCGCTTGTTGGCCTTCTTACGAGATTCCATGGATTGGAGCTGGCGCTTGAGGTTGTCCTTCTCATAGGAATCTTTGCTCTTCTTGATCTGCACGCGAAGGTCGGCCATCTCCTTGTCGCGGTATTCGTCTAGGAAGGCGTAGGCTTTGCTGGCTTTTTCTTCGTCGACGCGGCCAACGAGGGGATCGAAGCGCGGGTCGCGATATTGGCGTCGATTATCTGGAAGGATTTCGCGACGGCGGGATACGGGTTTCTTGGAGGTTTGTTCTTGAGGGGCGTGTTTGGAGGATCGCTTGGGTTTCGGGTCATCCTTTGACTTGGTGGATTTCCTAGGCGCTGGTGTTTTTGTTTCTGGAGTTTCATCTTCGGCGGTTTTCTTTGATTTCGATTTGCGACCGCCAGATGGGAGCGATGCTTGTGCTTTTGCGAGAGCTCCAAATGAGACTGATGAGATATCTATGTTGGGGGCGTCTTGTTCGGGCTGTGATTCAGTTAGCACCGTGTTTTCAAAAAGGAATAGGCTGATCTTACCTCGGATTCGTCTTGTGAACCATCTTCAGATTCTTGATCATCGTCTTCCTCCTCGTCATCAGACTCATCAGATCCACCTCGAATACCCTCCTCCTCAACCTCATCATCGTCCTCACTTGAGGAACTCTGACTCTCTGGCTCTTCCACCCACTCATCCTCTCTTCTCGGTCGCACTCGTCTCTCCAGTCCGAATGAGGACGACGGTTTTCGCTTAAAGGCCATGTTGTGCTGTTATGTAAAGTGAAATAAACACTCCTCAATGGTTGATGTGATGCGACGCTGGGAACTTTTTTCCTTTCAAGCTCTGATAAGCCCCACGACGAGTCTTATCTTAGAGCCCCGCTAACTGAATAAACTCATCAATGCACCTAAGCCATGATAGCAGCAGAAAGTTAGTAGAAATTTGGAACTTTAAAAGAGGAATACTAGCCTAGCCTATAGAACATATATATGGATTTGTTTCTGATACCTAGTTCATAGCATTCAAGTTCATTTATTATAGTAATATCAGTCAGTATAAGTCCGCCGTTGAAGTAGCTGGCATGGCTATGATGTGCATAACCCGCCTTTCTCTGCCCCGCGATTTCGGGCGCTAAATCTGAGAAAAGGCCAATTGCTTCCGTCGCAAATCGCATTCTTCTTTCATGCGCCTCTCTTTCCTTTTATTCCCATGTTGGGCTGGGTTCGTTTATTTATAAAAAGTCGCTCGTTCGACACTTTCGCTTGTAAAACATCAAGCACGCATGGCTTCTTCAACTATCGACCATCGCTCTATACATTGCCATTCAACTCTAAACCACCACAGACTAAGCACGAATTACCATCGAGATATGCTTCTTTGCCTCAACCAGCTGCAAAAATGAAAGGATATAGAGATCACAACGCGGTCCCTGCGGCACCAACGTCGATGAACATACCGGGCCTCACCTTGGTACAGCCAAAACCAAGAGATGCGCCTAAGAATGCGCCCAAGGGTCCTAAGAAGTCTAAGAAGAGTCAACTGGCTTCCAAGTCAATCCCTCCCAACCCAAGGTATGCTCAGCAATACCTATCTTCTATAATCCCATAAGGCTCCAGAAAGTTTTACTACGATGTGAGAACCTTGGTAAATAAGCAGCCTAATAATGAGGAATCCGGTCTAAGATCGGACTATATCTACAGATATATCCTAAGAGCAGGCGAAACTATGTGCGATGAAGCCTCTTCATACACTCATACTAACTATCTTATAGGATTCCTACAGGCCCAAAGGCTATCACCAAGGTCCCTTCTACTCAACAAGAAGTACGCCGTTCCCAATCTCCGCGCAAAACACCCAGCAGAGCCTCCGGAGGTGTCCCAGATCCCACGACCCAATACATCGCCCAAGCGAACCTCAGCCCAGAACGACTCCCTCAACCGCGCCGCATCCTCATCATAATGGACCTCAATGGCACTCTCCTCTATCGCCCCAACAAACGCCGGCCCTTCAACTTCGTCGAGCGACCCCACGCAAAGACATTTCTCAAATACTGCCTCGATGCTTTCCACGTCGCTATCTGGTCTTCAGCCCGTCCTGAGAATGTCAGCAGGATGGTTGATCAGCTTCTCACACCTGAACAGCGCGAGCAATGCCTCGTAGTTTGGGGTCGCGACTCTCTTGGTCTCTCGGAGGGAGACTATAATGCGAAAATCCAAGTCTACAAGCGTTTGACGACCATATGGACAAACCCACGTGTAATGGCTGCTCATCCTCGGGCTCATAAGGGTGGTCTTTGGAATCAGAGTAACACTATCCTGGTTGACGACTCGTTCGAGAAGGGTCGGAGTGAACCCTTCAATGTACTCACACTCCCTGAGTTCTCTGGGCTAGCTACGGAGACTCCCAATGTTTTGCCTCAGGTACATGACTATCTCAATGAGCTGGCCTATCAGGCGGACATCAGTCGGTTCGTGCGGCAGTCACCTTTCAAGCTTGACCCAGGTTACGTTCTGCCAGAGCAGCCAGTCTAGGAACCCTCGCGTTAAGGTG
Source organism: Fusarium sp. NRRL 53497 (assembly GCA_013184445.1). Taxonomy (NCBI): domain Eukaryota; kingdom Fungi; phylum Ascomycota; class Sordariomycetes; order Hypocreales; family Nectriaceae; genus Fusarium; species Fusarium sp. NRRL 53497. The sequence continues at coordinate 10,028 of JABCJZ010000144.1, forward strand.
CGAAGTTATTAGAAGCCGAGGTGAATCATAGGATATCAATCGTGTCCATAGATGATTTCGATTCATTTCAGAGATACCCGAGGTATTGGTCCTCATAGATGATACAACATACATAGTAAAATCCATAGCGTTGTTGATAGATAACATCACCAAAAGCGATATCAATCAATCAAGGTATTGTCACACGCAGTGCTTCATATCAATTGTCAGACAGCTTTTTGTTCTTTTTGGGCGCTACATAGGGAACTGCTGGCCGGCAGGGCCTTCATGAGGCATAAAATATCATTAACTCATTTACCCTCCCCAACCGTTTAACCATAAGCCATTATCATCATCGCTCTTGTTTTCTTTTTCCTTTTTTTTATTTGTTTACTTGAAGACCTTACCGTCAGCAAGCTTGTACTCCTTGCCGTTGACGGTGATAGGCTTCTCCCAGCCCCAAGCATCCGAGACGAACTGTTGGTGCTCAGGGTTGGTGGGGTCGAGCTTCTCGAAGTTGTAGCTCTCCCAGTCGGGGGCGACATCGAAGGCGGGGATGTGCTCCTGGCCTCGGATGACGAAAGCACCCTGGATGACGGAGTCGTTGGCCTCGCCGTAGACGGCAGCACATCCGAAGATGTACTTGCGGGAACCCTCAAGACGGTTGTTGAAGCCACCAATCAGGTTGTTGGACATGAAGGTGAGGGTAAGCTCATCGTTGTACTTGTAATCAACCTTCCAGAGGGACCATTCCTCGAAGTTGAGGTTCTCCCAGAAGTACTTCATGGCCTCGTCGTGGTTCTTGATGTTGGAGTACTGGCGCTTCCACTCATCGAGAGGGAAAGAGGGGCGGCCGAGAGCCTCAAGAGGGTGCTTGGCCTTAGGGGCAGCGGGGGCCTCCTCAGGAGCATCAGCAGGAGCGGCGGCAGCGGCAGCGGGGGCAGCCTCCTTCTTGGCCTCCTTCTTGGCTTCCTTCTTGGCCTCCTTCTTGGGCTGATCAGCCTTCTTGGGGGGAGTGTTGGTGAAAGCGGGGGTGTCAAGCAGCTCAATCTTCTCAGCAACCTCGGCGAAGATAGGCTGGTTGCGGACAGTCTCGAACCATCGGTAGACGGCGACGTTCTCAGAGCGCCACTCCTTGTCGAAGAAGTACTGGAAGCCACGGGTAGCGATGGCGACAGCGTAGAGATCGGCAAGGGTGATGCGCTCGCCAACAAGGAAGGTGTTGTGGAGAAGGTGCTCCTCAACAACGGAGAAAGCCTTCAGGGTAGCCTTGGAAGCCTCATCGACGCTCTTCTTGTTGTAGGGAACATCGCCCTTGAGGGGACCGAACCAAGCAATGAGGCTGGGAAGGATCTCGGAGTTGAAGAAGGACATCCACTTCAGGATAGAGGCATAGCTTGGACTGGTTAGCACGAGAACGATTTAAGGGCAATGAATGATTGGACATACTCCTGCTTGGTCTTACCGAGAAGTGTGGTCTTCTCGTTCTGGGATGTGACTATAACGGGGTTAGCGAAGCTCCCGACAAAGCTGACAACATAAACAAAGGTGATTTGGGTTGCAGGGTCAGAAGTTAGACGGTATCCACACAATAGCTCTTGAAAAAGATATTTCAGATAGGGATAACTGTATAGAATGCTAGGTCATCATTCGCAAGGGGGGAGTAAGAAATAAGAAAAAGTGGTGCCACATTTCGCATCGCACAGCTTCACTTACTGTAAATGGCGATGGCAATAGACTCGGAGAGAGTGAAGCCATCCTCACCAACGAAGGCGGGGATCTTGCCAAGGCCGTTGGCCTTGAGGTGCTCAGCGGTGGCGTTGCCCTTCTCAGCCTCGACAATGTTGAGCTCGATGTCGTTCGCCTTAGCGACCGCGCGGATGGCGGTAGAGCGGCAGTTGTTCTGGAAGAACCAAGACCAGTCAGTAACGACGCTCTTTGAGGAAGCTATGAATTTGCTGCAAATGCAAATTCAGATTCAATTTCAGGGCTCGAGAGTATGTACCTCGCGGGTGAAGAGAGTTCCGAAAGCCATCTTGAATGCTTTGCTGAGGCAGCTGAGAACAAGTTGACAAACAAAGAGACGAAGGAGGAATGAGGAGAAGAAAAACAAGGAGGGGAATTTTTTTTAAATTGTGTCAAATTGCTTGCCCCGCGCTGGTGGGGTCATTCTTTCTGCCCGAGCAACGGATGGCTGTGGTATGCGTGGCTGGCGGATCTGTGGCGTACAGATAAGTCTATTCGAACATCCTCTCCACGTGACTACTCAGCGGAGCTAGCCGTTGCTGGATCTCGAATTCCCGTGAAGTTTTTCGACAGATAGTGAACTTCGAGGTCCGATACGATACCGACGGGGCTCTCCTCCGAATTGGCCATCATGTCGACATTTACACAGAGCCTAAGGCAGCTGAGATGCCAGGGCAAGGTTTTCCGAGCACCATGGCCTCAGCCCGCCTTGCAACGACCGACTTTTCCCCTCGGTGTACGAAGCATCACCAGCGAAACATCCACAACGATCGTCGAACCCAAGCCCGACCCTTTCGCCGTGATAGACTCCAATACGAAGATCTCTCTCCCCTTCCAAGGCGTTGAACATGCGCGAGCCGTTCCACTCTCGGCCTCGTACTTCTCACGAGAGCCTCAATTCAACGAGATGTATCTTCGAATCGCCCGACTTCTCACCAAATATCACGCCCTTCCCACACTACCTCCGAGCAGTGCTCCCCCAACAGCTTGGGTTAAGCTCCAGGAAATGCGATCGAAACTTGGTGAACCTATTAAGGCCTCCCACTACGCCAAAGTGATTCGAGTTGCCAAGCGTCTGAACCAAATTGAGCCCACACTGTTCCCCGAGGAAGTTCGGGTTGCTCTTGATGAATTCAAGCGAGACATCAACCCATTCATGAACGTGCCTCACGAGGTGACAATCGACAAGTATGGCCGAGCTGTTGGTGTCGGCAAGCGAAAGGAATCTACTGCTCGGGCCTGGGTTGTGGAGGGTACGGGAGAGGTCTTGATCAATGGCAAGACCCTCAGCCAAGCTTTCGGTCGTATTCACGATCGGGAGAGTGCTGTCTGGGCTCTTCAGGCCACTGAGCGACTGGACAAGTACAATGTCTGGGCATTGGTGGAGGGAGGTGGAACAACCGGTCAGGCCGAGGCTCTTACATTGGCGGTTGCCAAAGCTCTGATCGTTCACGAGCCAGCGCTCAAGACTGCTCTTCGAAAAGGTATGTGCTTGATAATCACCGTCATGATGGATTTCTGGACAATAACTAATGCTCGTATTCAAAGCTGGATGTATTACAAGAGATCCAAGAACTGTGGAGAGGAAGAAGCACGGCCATGTCAAGGCACGCAAGATGCCTGCCTGGGTCAAGCGATAAGCAAATTTTGCAAAGAGTTCATGTTGCACGGCTTTGGATCGAGCCTGTGATCACTGTGATGATGATGAGAAGGATAGTGGGCAGGATGTGCATCTGTTCGCTCATCCGACCTCCATGTATAAACAATACTTTTGTAGTTTTAGAAACCCACTTCTGGGCTCAGAGATGGGGCCAGATATTGTAGTCTCTGACTTGTGATCATATGGAAAAGCGACTGCGACTTGTATCCGTCACATAGCGCACTGTTATTCTTTGCAGCGACTGATATGGTGTCTCTTGCGAATATCAGCTGATGAGTTGATGGCACTGCAACCATAGATCTTAGATGACACATGGTGTTCGGCATCATGGATCTTGGGACTTTTGGGAACTCTGCCTGCTCCCGGCATGAGAATCCTTGATCAATATGTCAAAACGCTTCGTTCGCTTTCCTAGATGGGATGTAATGACATGCAGGGGTTTGGTGGACACAATAACCCCAGCCTCTTCATGTGCGATGTAAGACATTTTCTGACATACTAAGGATGTCAAGCACCTGCCGGCCGAACCGGATTACAGCAAATGTGTATGGACCAGTCTATCGAACCCTGTATAGTGCTCCTTTACGGTAATTAGCAAGCCACAAAGTCGCTGGGAGCTCCCGCTATCCGCTCATCTCATGACTTGATACCGCAATGGGATATGCTGCCGTGCCGTCAAGTTGAATAATCGTATCGTAATCGTTGGTGCAGTAGGAGCGTCGTGATCCATGAACTCTAGACCTTGATGTAACAAGACTTATTGAAGTTAAATCGGAATGGAGCGGATAGCTGTCGGCAAAGTGATGAACATCCCCGGTAAACAGGTACTATCGACTCAATGAATGTTGAAGAACGAGTTAACTCCGGTTGGCCAGGCGGTAAAGAGCTTCGTATTGAACTGTGTGCATTGTAATTGCGGCCACTCTTCCGCAGGTGGTAGCAGCGTCTCCGCGAGGCCGTTGCTTTGGCGAAAATGGCATTAAGTGCGCGTATAGGGGGACGATCAATAAACCGTTCATAAATGCATGTGCTAGCCACTCTTGGGGCAACCAGCTCGTTGATATGAATAAACGGGCAACCCGATATCAACGACTAATATCATCGTAATGTCATTATCAGCTGTTGAGCTGGAGAGTGGATTGTTGTAGAATAAGAAGGTTTCTAGAACAGTTTCAGTGGGGTGGCTTGAAGTGTTTCAGCTCATGCATGTTCAGGAAGAGAAGCGGTTGGTCTAAATTTTCAAGATCCAACGGCACAACGGTATGGCGGGACGGGGAATCCTCCGAAAATGATGTTCAATCGACCCCTGAAGGATCGGGAGCTGGGAGTCTTGCATCATGGATATTAACTAAGATCAAACAATAGTCAGTGATCAGCATGGAAGTTCATAATAAACAGGTCTCAAGTTCTTGTAAAAGAGAGTTCTAGAGTTTCTTACTCTTGAGCCTTACATATGTTGAAGATCCACGAACGTTGAGAAGGTTTTGAGATAAACTCATCATAAGGACGCGCTAGGCGAACCTTCAGTAACTGATTGAACCTCAGCACAATGACGGCATCGAGAAGCGAACTCGTCGGTGTGATTGCCAACATCACGCGTAGCATTCGCCTAGGACTCAAGATTGAGGCCGTCACTTAGCTCGTGTCAACGCGGGTCCAGCTAGAGTTAGCCCTTATGAATAACATTCAGAAATCGCTCTCGTTGTGGTGGAGTTGAGCATGGACAGACGGCGGTTTGAGGTCGGAGGCTTTTGGGGCGGACGCAACCACGAGTGGATAAAGTCCCCTGCAACCTTAGAATCGGTCCCGTTGCGGCACTCTGTACTAGATACATGCGGTGTATCTTGAGATTCTCCAATCTTATCTCATTCGAAGCAGTGAGGAGAGTTCAACGGCCAACGGCTTTTAGGCGAGGCTGGGATCGTCCTTAATTCCTCGATCCAACCAAGTTGGGGTGCATATGTCCGTGTTGATCGAGCATAACCAAGTAGCAGCAGCACGTCACATGCACAACATTCATAAGAAGCAGTTGGTTGTGATGCTTGCAAGGCGAGCAGGGTGGAATATGCAAGGCGAGCAGGACCACAATCCATGGAACGAAAAACTACCTCCGTTGGTCAATTTGACTGTGGGCAGTATCATGATTGGGCTTCCAGTTTAACATCACTATCCTCGCCCCTCAAACCCCAGCTGCCCAGCCAAACTAGAGACAGATTCTCATGCATGGCTGATGCGCGTTGCCATTTACAGTGCTAGACGCGTGAAACATGATCCGATATGCGCGTCAACTAGTGCGCTTCAGCAATAATCCTGGTCTTTCAGGTACCGGTACTTGTTGTGGGGATGAGTGGATGGTGGGAGATCTTGGTGGTAACCCCTGCGTGACAGTTTTATCAGAGCACCTGCAGCCGTTGAAGATGTTGATGCAGGGTAGCTCACGATCACGTATTGATCTTTGGACGACGAAGTCAGTAGTTAACCAATACCTAGACATAACCCCAAACTCAATATTGAGGCGTTATTGATGGAATAACATCTCATTTGTGTAATATTTCAAAATCAATTGCTGTAACATGCTTTCACAATGGATGACGTAATTAATGCTGACGACAGGTTTTTATGTTTCTGAAGTAAAGAGAGTCGTTGATCGAGTGTGGCTGGCCTGTAGGCTGTAGCAAACCAAACCTACTGTGGTACAAAAACACATGTACCTTAGCCTCAATTCAATGACTGCAGGAAATCACCAACAAACCTGAGGCTTACCTTCCATATCAACTTCCATTCAAGTGTGATGGTCACATGCGCCTACCCTTTTACTCGTCAATCGGAATCGCCACTCCATCCAAACATTCCCAAACACTAAGATCAGATGTGATTATCAGCCTCATTACAATATTGCTTGTGCCACAGATGATCAATGTGAGTCTAACAGACCCTTAGATCGCGTTGAAGGCTATTTTTGTCTCAATTTGAAAGTGCTGGCTTTTACCCACTGTACTGGTACCTACCACTCACTGGCAGCTTACCCCAGCCCCTACCAGAAAACTTTCCGCCTTTCTCCTCGAGACCATTAACCACCTATGAAAACGTCTTGACTTTTCCAACATCATCGGACTTTTATCTTACTCACAAAAGTCAACCAGGCTCAAGGCCCGAAGTGTTCCTCACGACATGTGCTATTCTAAAACCCGCTCTAAGTCCGTCCTGTTCAGACTTCAAGATATTCTCGACCACCGAGAAGCTTTTCCGATGCTATTGGCTCCGTTGCGATAATCCGTACAATCCACTGCCAGCCCCTATTAACAACATCCTCACAAGGGGCTCGTGTCTATGCTGCCGGAATGACCTGAAGCATCAAATTGAGCCCGAGGAAGCTGAGCTCCAGCATTGTCGGCACGTTCCATACCAATATCGCCGTCTCCGGACGGTTGACGCGAGGGCCAAGTTTCCTTCAATCTAAGTAACAAGTGCGTGCTGTCCAAAGCACGAGCATCTCAACTCCAGCAAGGATGTTAGTTGACATCGCCCTCCTTCATCGATTGGCCAGCGTTCATTTTCGGCTTCCTCTCTTGGAACCACCTCCATATGTGGATTGTGGACCAGCCTCAATTTGGGACAGCGTTGCTTTTCTTTTCTTTTCCTGCGACGTTTTGGCCCATGTTCTGGCATTGCTTTTCTTGTCACCGTCGACTCCCTGGCTCTTAGCCCTCGGTTACCACAGACACGCAAGAGACAACAAAAAAGCCTCCTAGCCTCTCTTGATTCGGAGCGGGAGGGCGGAGGCTGGAGGAAAGCCTAACCGACAATTGCCAATGCCTGTGGCCTAGCAGCAAGAGATCCCTCCGTCTTTTCCTGGTCACTGTTGCGGATTATTCCCTTCAGACAGCGCGATCATCTTCGGCTCCCTCCAAGACGATAATCGACGCACCGACTTGGAATGACAGTGTCAACTTTCCCCGTACTGTAATGGGGAAGCAGCACTCAATCCGTGACAGGCGGGTTCACTTAAACCGCTTGACTGTGTTAGACTATGGTGGTCATTTCTCACACGATCAGATGTGCTTGGGATCTTTTCCCTAACCTAATTGACAACAAACAGAGCCTAGTTTATCCGTTTTCATTTTACCTGCACACCCAACGGCTGTCTTTGTTTATCCATGTGGTGAGCATAGCTTCGTCCACCAACGACATATATTCCACGGAGCATCTACCCTTAGACACGGCTTTTCCATCACAAACAATGGAAAGTCCTGCAAGAGAAAAGACATGACGTCTTGGAATAAATGGAAATATCGCGGTGTGTGCTCGTGCCAGTCACATTTGTGGATGGCGGGTCCCGTGTCAAGTTTTTCTGGCAGCAGCCCACTTAACGCTCTTACAAAGAATGAACCAAAAACTCCAATTGAGCCCTGATTATTCCTTCAGCAATTGCTTTGGAGCTATGAAATGCGTAATGGTAATGCGCAGCACACATGGGTATTCACGAGGGCGAAACAGAGACATGAGGGTCAGTACTCAAAAGTGGGAGATGCAATAAGATGAGATGCAAACAAAGCCACGGCAAAGGACATCTATCGATCTTAGAACAAGCGCTTTTCTTATCTAATGCATTGATACCCAGCTATTAACGGTGAAAAAAAAAGCAGAACAGGATTCGAACAGCTACCACTAGATGGAAAGCAAGAGAAGCCGCTGTTCAGCGCCCAGCATGAGCAATTGCAGTTTGACTACCGAATGTTTACTAGGTTCACGGCTCAAAATTTGGTCCGGTACTTGCGCAAAGCACCCATGGCGCCCCAGGTTCCGAGGCGCTACACCCTCCAGTTGTTCAATCCACCCCCAGGCAAGCCACGTCGATGAGTCCTATCCCCTCTAATCTTCCTCACGCCTCTTTACCAAGGTACTGGGCCAGGGGTGCTGGTTACGTGGTGGACGGAGAAAGACGACGCCGATCCTTCCATAATTTCCAAAGCCGTTCTCATGAGCCTGTTTGCTTGAATGGGCTTTCTCTTACTACTTGCTATGTTACCATAGCCGCAATTACTGGTGTTTCTTCCATTGGGATGTCTTGGGCCACTCAGATCCATCTCCTACCTTGCCTCACCTCTTTTCTTGGATCGTTTCCCTTTCTGCACACGATGCTGAAGCATGCACTACTTCTTACCCATCCCATACCAATGTTCAGGTTACACATACGTTTATCCATCTTGCCTCAAATCCAGCATTCTTAAGAGCTCAACATGTGTATGTCAGTTGCCCTGACGCCATTCACACAGCGTCTTTAGCTGGTAGTCTAAAACGATACGCCTCACCTTACCCTGCCTGTCCCTCACTTTTCTTGTACACCCCCCTCCCTTCTCTCATCGCAACCCCTTCTGAGTCCACAGTTCAGTCTCATCAGTCACATTGCCCCTGCCTCCAATGGTGGACCCTAAGCATATCATAGTGCACTCCAGCGAGTGCAATACCCTTCCCTACGAGTCCGCTATATAGATCCCTTGGCTATCCTCCGTCTGCCATTTTATGAATTTCGTCATCTCCGCGATTTACGTCTATTCCCGCGCCCCACTGTCGACCCTTCTATCATCCGTCCTTGTTAGTTGCTCTCGGTCATATCCTCCTCAGCGTGACCAGAAGACTGTCACTACACCGACTCGGCGGATTCGGACGCCCGTACCGGCTTAGTGAAAGCCTTTTTCTTAGAGCATCTTCGTGGTCCCCATTGACCCTGGTGCGTTGTAGTGGCCCCAGCAGATCGCAGTGGGCTCGAGCTTGTCATGCTCAAGGTCTCTTACATGGGGTCTTCGCCAGGATCCTCCTAGTTGACGGCGAGACAACCGTTTGACAACTCATCCGCAAATCAGCCCTGGGCCCCAAAGCCCCGGACAAAGCTACTTAGGCCTAACGCCTTGCTCTCCGTCATCTCTTCGACGTCCAGCCTCTACCGGGCATGAACGCGCTAAGCTCTAGCTTACGATTGGGACTCGACTTGATAAACTACATTGCTACCCAGATCCCCGGCTGAGCCATCAGCTCTCTTGCCTGATCAGTAAACAACGTTGGGTTTTGTTTGCGAATAATAGGCCAGCGGCACCCTGCTTGTCGACTTGTTTGATCTCTCTCAACTTGACTACTATCTCGCCTAGCTAGCCATCCATTCCCTGCCTCACCACACCCCCCGACTATCGATCATCGCGACTACTCCAACTTTGTGGACTTTACCTATTCAACAAACCCCGCGGTGACCCCTCCAACACTATCAACAACTCAGCTGCGCTTCACTTGTCACACATCCGCAAGCACCTCCTTTTGCTTTCAAGGAATCCTTATTCCTTTCTATCGATATAGCTCCTTGTATTGTGTAACTCTTCCGAATCATCGAAACTGGCTGCCTTACAGTCACCAGCGTTACCGACCACCCATCAGCTGGGACCGACAGCAGGGTCGTGTGGCATTGAAGGTCTTCGGGGCATGGACGACTCGAACCGGATGAGGAGGCAGAATGAACCGCCGGTCCATTCAAACCCCAATCAGAGATATTCACTTAACGATCCACCACAACAGCGCCGTTCGCTCGCTGGAATTTCCAACGAAAGATATCGCCCTGCATCCCTTGCTGGCCCTTCATCGTCAGGGCGAGGCATGGGAGCTGCGGGTAACTACAGCAGCTACTATTCAGAACCCAGTGCATCTTTCTCGACAGCAAACATGCCTGGAACAGCTATAGCCTATGGCTCTGAATATGGGCACGACTCTCGCCATGCGCAAAGCTTTGGTGGCTATGGCCCTGCAGCTACGATGATGTATAGCGTTGCCCAGCCGAGCGCCCAAAATACAGTCTACGATGCGCAACAGTTCAGCTCGCGGCAACCTGCAGCTATGCAGATGATGCCACCAGATGTCGCCTCGACCTACTTTGGGTCTGAGACGGGCACCTCAGGTGGCCCGAGCCTTCAGCAATCAGCGCAGGGCCCGAGCGGATCCGCGACCGTTTATCAACAAAGCAATGCCATGAATTACGCGAGTAACAGCATGTCAGGCGTGAGCGCAATGCCACAGGCGACAGCCAGCGCCGATGTTTCCATGACAGACGACCACGACTATGCCGAAGGTGCCCTTGAGGAGAAATGGGTTAGTTACCAGCGACAATTAGGGAGCATATTCCAGGAGATCGTCAACGGATCCCTTGAAAGTGCATCTGAGACATTACTTAGCGTCACTAGTTGGTTGTTGTCTCAAGTCGCGGATTTAGGTATGTATTGCAGGCCCTCTGGAATCAGAGTGGAGAATAGAAGAAGCACAGGACTGACTGTTTTACACAGGTCTCAATCTCGACGACACCAACCTTCATGGTGATCGCATTCAGCTGTGGAACGACTTCAACCACGCCTGGCTGGGATTAGGCCAGCGCCAAATTGATCTTATGGCTTCATCCCAACAACTTTCGAGATCGCAAAGTCTTGTTTCCAAGGCTATGATAAAAAAGTTGGGAAACGAGCTAATACGGCTATGCGACGGTATCGAGCGACATGGTCTTGTGGACTATCAATACGGAGTGTGGGAAGACCAAATAACTGCTGGTGAGCATATGCAGTTCCACTCGAAAGTCATATTCAAATTCGCTAACAGAACCATGTAGTCCTCGAAGACTGTCTAGATCTATATGAAGCTTCAGAAGAAGCCAGTGACAGCGGCAATCGATAACGAACATGCATTGCACATGGTTATTTTTGATACCGATTTCCCCGTTTTACATCAGGCATCGCGGCCCAATGGCTGCATTGCGCCACTCCCTTATCGACTGGTAGCTGGACTGGCCAGCAAGCCGAAAGAACAAGATCTTGGAAAGATCGTTGTCCCTGTACCGGATCTTGTTGCACTTTGCAACTATTCTGTTTTCGCATTTCGGTATACCGATTGTTTTGTTGCGCATTATGGTTACCCCTTGTCCCTCGCGCGTTAGGACTTGGGTTGATGTCATGTATGGTAAGCCCACTGGGCTGGTTCACGATTTTCTTTTGTTGTTGTTTTTGTCAAGCCTTCTCCCACTATCGGCTTGCAGTGTACCAAGGCAAAGGATAACTACAATTATGATTGCATGGCGGGGTTCAACGGAAAAGAGGGTATGTTTACTACTCTATGGCATGGACATGGGACACATGGTAGAAGGAAATGTATGAGGGATAGGCACCGAAGGGCGCGTGGTTAATGATTTTGGGGACAAGGCGTTTAGACTTGCATTAAGTTGCCTTCATGCGGTTGGGTCAGGCTGGATTGGGTTGGATTTTCTTCTTCTTTCTTTTTCTCTTTATCAGGCTCTCAAGATAGACTTGGTTGCACTGTATTATTATTATTACCAAGCCTTGCTTTGAGTTAGAAAGGCTGTGGTCATGGGTTACAGCATTTGGGAGGGTGGGCAAAAAGAGTGGAACTGGAAGACCTCGCGGGCTTGCCAGCTGCGTTAGATGGGAATACCAGGATGAGGCGCATGTTTGAATAGAAGCTGATAGAATTGTACTGTAGTAACTGACAAATGCCACTATCTGGCATCAACGTTGACATTGCGACTGTGGATAAATTGGCATGATCATGACATGGCATGGAGGAATTGACGGTGTGATGATTTGTGCCCAACGTATCCAACTTACAATTGGCTCAAGTAACGTTGGTAGTTGTAAATTCACCGAGGTACGTATCGGAAGAGCGCTTGGAGCTTGGCCCCCGCAATGTTGTTAACTGGATTGACAGCAGATCGATGGATAGACATGGACATGATGACGCCTCGTTTAGAAAAGTGACAAAATACCCATGTAAGTCAGAGGGGCCGCCCTAAGTTGAAGGACAAGACAAGACAGGCGACAAGACAGGGGGATTATTACTAGTACCAGGGGTATTAGACGGGAGTTTCCATCGGGGTTATTCCTCATGAAGGGTATTGCTTGCGAGAGAAGGCGGGCTGAGCCTGATCCCTGCAAATACTAGAGGCTCGTTATTCATGAGTGACAACATACTACGTAGTAGTATAAAAAAAGATAATGGCTGAGGTTTTTGATGTTTAGGCGAGTGGTTTTAGTATCTGAGCTTTACGGTCAAGCGGGTTATCGAAAGATTTACGGATACAAGCAATGTTATTGACCTTTACGTATTCTTGGGTATTTCTCCGAATATGTGGATATTTTGTTATATTATCTCTCTTTGTTACCTGTTTCCGATGTTATTGGTAGACGGGAGTGGCTGGCAGTTGTGATTGTGGAGGTTGAGTTTGTGTATCGGCAACGCTAATTAATTTGACAGCTATGTCCATTTTCTTGAGATACCTATGGCTGCCATAAACTGGCCTGGATTTATTTTGATATTCGTGTTTACACAGACAGCACATCAACTCACCGACAGACAACTCGGCCACTTTGTTTGGTTCACCGACATGTTCCGTGCGGCGTTGGTTAATAAGAGGCCGCATTATGAAGGAAGAGGTTGGTTACACAGAGGCACAGTTTAATGCACCTCTTACACGCACATGCAGTAGTACTTCCTCTTCAGTCTCTGAAACAAAAGGAGAAACAGCCCCAACCATTCAAGCCCAATACTGTCTCGTCGCAAAAGAAAGCCACGGCCTGTCAAAGTTGGGCGCCTTGCTACGCTGAGCTGAGCTGCAAGAGAGAGGCGCATGCATAAGTGTCATAGCAAAATGCTACGTACAGATACAAAGTCGAGTCGGTTGACTTCCCGCAAAGTGGCTGTTTTATGCAGGTACAAGCACTGGAAAAAGGCGTCTGCCCTACCCGGTCACTTTGAGCCAATGAATCTTGTGTGGCTTGGGGGTGTGTAACTTGGAAGAATACGCGAGTCAAGTGGGGTAGACACCAAGGCCTAGTTGACAAGACATATAATCCATACAATCCACCATGGCTGACAAGAAGTCGAAAAAGAAAGAAATACAAAAAGCAACAAGGTATAACCGTCATTGGGTCGAAAAAGAGATGGCATTTTTCGCTCAGTTACATTCGGGAGACTCTAGGAGATCTAGATTCTGTTTAGTTTATCCTTAGTGGAGGTTGATTTCCACGGCACATCATATCCTCTTCCTCGATGTTACTGCAACTGAGGAGTTTGTTTCCGCTCAGCTGAGGTATCAAGCATATCCTTGCTAAGATAGAGCCACGAATACCACACAGGGTTTCGGTTTTGGCATGCGAGAGATGGACGATTGGTGATGGCATTTTGGCTAGGCTGTAGGGGGCTTACATACATGATGCAGTTGGTTGCAGTTACAATGACAGATGACTGGTCAGTTGGAACTACAGTTTCGGCAGTTATGTTTTATAAACCAAAATAGACCTTCTGTTTCGAATCTACTAGTTATTTGAGTTGAGTCTAGTCTATCAGCAGTAAACTCTCAGACTCTCTATCGAGCAACGCTAATAATAGGTAGTGACACAACCACCCAAAGTCAGATTTATGATCAGATGGATGTGACTCTCGATTTAGTCATTGACGTCTTCTTGGAACTTGACTTACCTTTTTTAGACTGGAATAATAGTCGCGAACGGAGTTCTCTTCTACAGGCTCTCAGACCCTTTCATGCTGTCCAGAGGCAGAGCAGAGTCAGCTAAGTTTAGTAAAAGTTGAGGAAGCAGCGAGGCGGACTGGATGGACCCCTCCTATACTCGACGTTTTAGGAGCGGGGATACCCTCGCTTCTCTTTTCTTCTTTACATCCAACTTTTCTTCTCCTTCTTAACGCAATTGATTCTAGTCCACCAAAAGCGTGGAGATGCATCCGCATTGACGACACGAATGGTTTCTTTTTGTCACTGTCACTCTCTAGCTGCATTTCTCGTTCGTCCGAATTCTCCAGCCAATTATTGTCCCCCGCCTGACTCTGCCTCATGAACCGTCACCGAATAATTGCCCCTCGAGTGATTTGACTTGGCCGATGCCCAAAGACAAGTAAAAGGCGCAAGATTATCGCTATCTTCATGTCGCCCTACCCAATATCAGCCCAACTGATTAATCGATTACGCACTCGCCACAATCATGGAAAGATCGGGGCTTGAGGTCCAACGGCTCTAAAAGCCCCAACGTCGATCACGTTGCCCCTCGCTGATGCGATGCAACGCAACCCAAATGAGGCTGAACCAGAATTGTCGAATCGCAGCTGACGCTTTGACACGGAAACTCTCAAAAGAGGAAACAGATCGCAACAACAGGAATCATGTTCACAGAAGCACGAATGCCCTCACGTTAGAGCCCAACTACATCGACGCCTAACCTACAACTCCGCCTTTTTGACGTTGACTTCATACACATGTACAGTGCTTTTTCTTTACTTGAGATTTTGGGCCATGCCGTGTCTTGATCCATCCATCCATCATCACTCAGACCGATCCAGTTCAACATGATATCGCGCATTGGGCATCAACTCGCCGCCATCATGTGCATCATCTGACCCTTTGATGCATCCATTCCCTAGTAGCTAAACTTGGCTGAGCCTAACCTGTTTGCCCCTTCTTGAAATCTCGGCGCTTAGAGGTTTCGCTTCATCCTCCACCTGCCATGATCTTTCTGTTCCGTCTGTTCCGCATACACACAGCGGAGGAAAGTAACCGACATTCTATATCAAACTCAACTCCACAATACTTCGCCTGACCGCTGAATCGTTGGGCATTAGCTCACCCTCTTGTCACCCTCCAGCAGCTTTTCTTGGCTATTGACACCTGAAGTCAGCTGGATCATTGGCGAACAAAAGAAAACACCATAAACGCTATCCATGCAATCTATTGACTGCGCCGTACTGCTGGCGTGCCTGTGCCGCAATTTGTGGGGGTATTCTGTGTTTGGAGTTCCAGCTGAGCGGATGCTGGTAACCAATAGGCGAATTTAACAAACTGCCAACTCAATGCTTCTGCAGTCTTGATTCTTCTTTCAAGACGAGACAATGGCTGAACTATGCATACATAATCCTGACGTGCGCCATACTTCAAGAATGGGACCACCAAAGTGTCAAAGACATGTCTAAGATCCCTCCCTCGCCGATCATGCCAATAATGCCATCTAGTGTGGCTGGACTATCGTCGCTAATAAGCTGTATCAGATTTGATCGGCTCGATACCTACACACCGTCCACACGGCGCGACAAATCGCGAATCAAATCCCAGTATTTATCTCCCGCGATTCGTCTATCGGTTTCCAACACCCCCTAACACAAACTGGGACGTCTGTTCGCCGTCCCAGCCTGCCGGAAATTCGACGACATCAAATACCGAATATGACAGGTCATTTTATACCAACCACAGCTTACACCCCTCTGTCTCCTGGAGATAACAAAGGGAGAAGCGACGGGGAAACAAAACAAATGATATAATATAGTAAAACAACCTCAGCCCCGTCGACCATTTGAGATACATCCATGTTCCTCTAGAAATAGGGTTACATTCTGCTTGACAAGCGAGACTAATTTCTAGCCAAACAAATTTGTTCCATTAGCACCATCATGACTCCTACAACACCATTGTACGCTTCGCACTCTAAGACAATCTGATGTACGATACGGGTAGCCAAAGGTTCGTGTAACCTCGAGTCAGATACCGAGGGCTTGCTTGTGCGCCCGTATGTTGAAGTGTGCCGCCTTCCGACATGGATTCACATGCCCCGGATCTTCATCAGCCGTGGTACTGTACTATACCGATCCTCCGGTGACCCCGGTCCCGGTCCCTTGATAGCTCCCGAGATTTCTGGGGCGTTGTGAGACATAGAACCCTTTGCTTTTGCCAGGGTTGATATCCTAAGCCATCCTTAGCATTCTTGATGTTTTGAGGCCATACATATCAGCAACTGAGACCCGACAATTATCGGGCTACATGCACAATTCCATCTCATCCAAGACCGAGACGTGGGGGTGCCACTCCGGTTCTTGACGCAGCCTGGACCCTATGCCGGGGGATCGACCGGCAACGTCCGCTTCTTGACTCGGTCTAAAACATGAGGCGCTGAGTGTTACTCCAGAGGGTGTGTAGCTGGATGCAATGCGCCTTGTTTTACCATGGAAGACGCTCCAGCGCGAGGAACATCGTGACGTGATCCTTGGAAGTATAACCTACTCCTAAACTTTCTTCCCGCAAGTGTCGTATTGGTCTTGATAACTGCATCGCCACTGTAAGCCTTGCTATTCTCTGCGAACATAAGCTTCAGCCTTGCTGTTTCGTAATGGCCATGAGCCGCAGGTTTTGAGTTTCGCAATATCTAGCCCCTGTAGAGTATACGACACCATTGAACGTCCAAGGATACCGACAAAGCGGCCTCAGCTACCCGTCCGGCAAGTTTTTTATACTTGTTTCAACCATGACGGTACGTTTATCTATCAACTTTATTTCAGAGTATCGTATAATTAGTGGTTATTGATGTAGTTGCCGTAGGTAGGTTGATACCCCTGTTGAATAGACTTCGTACGAGAACCAAGGTGGGCAATAGACCGACCACATGAAAGTCAGTCAGTCAAGACCTCTTCAACTTTTCAAGTATTAATGTTGTACCACTGCCACACTTTGGAACTATTGTGTCGCGTTGAACTGCATGTATACATGGCAAGCTCTATAGTTTCATTGAGACTACATATCACTGCCCAGAACAAGGAGACATGATCAAGAGTCCTACTACAACGACGGCAATTAGATTCATCGAGTATTAGGAGGATACTTTTTCCACATCGAGCATAAGAGAAAGTGATGTACAAAGGTTCACCGGAATGGCTCTGATTTGGAGGCTGATACAAGGACAAGCTTATAACCTTCAATATGGCATGCTGAACTTCAGCATCATGGTGATATAGGGCCTAAAGAACAGTAAGTGATGAATCTTGAGCTATCTACTGATCGCCAGCCTTATAATTAATGAAGCACGGACATTCGGTACTGATGGCCAATATGAGCTCGTGGACTCCAATAGCAGCCCCTTAATGCCTGGGCATACATGCTCGAAGCCGGCATTGAACAGTTGAGACGATCTTGATGAGTCTGACCGCGAGTAGGAGCCACCTGGCAGTCCATTCAAAACCGGGCGGCTCGCTTTGCAGCCATGCTGACAGTAACTCTCCAAAGTTGACAAGATACCATGTCCAACCGAGAGTTCGAAAATATCAAGTTTCTTCAAGGCCTGTAACAACTTGACGAGAGTGCTAAACGCGCCTGCTGACATCCACAGGTGTGGAGAAGCTGTAACAGAATGCGTGAATTCATGATCGTAATGGTGTGTAAATTCGCTAGGTGTTCCGACTCCATCTCCCTCATCCATTTCCACTTGCTGTCGTCTCGATGACACGGGACCTCTTTAATCCATAGCACTGGTGAGCCCTTACCCCCCGACTCTGCATGCACCCTTTTGTGGGTGATCGCTTAGAACTGGTCTGTATATCATGTCAGCGTCTGTTACCTACCCAAGTTCCCAATGCGACTCATGAAAGCATTTGCTGTCACCACGGCAATAGGAAGCGTAGCTTCAGATAACTTACCAACAGTCATGCTCATGCTGATGTCAGTAGACTCAACCATCTTGGTGAACTCCTCAAAGCTGATCTTGCCGTCCTTGTCAAGATCGGCCTCCATGATAGTCTTGTCCACAATCTGCTGTAGCTGCTGATCCTTAAGGTTGCTACCAACCATCATCTTGAGGACAATGAAGAGCTCGCCGTTGCTGATGTAGCCATCGCGGTCAATGTCGTAGACCTTGAAGGCGAACTGCAGCTTTTGTTCTTTGTTTCCCTTGCTGCTGAACGCCGAAAGGCCCGTAACAAATTCTTGGAAGTCGACGTCACCGCCACCATCCTCGTCGAAGATGGCAATCATTCTGGGTAGCTAAGTTAGTTTGGAGAGATGCAGTGAGACGTATTGGACGGACCGTGTTGCCAGAGGGTTGGACGAAATCTGGGGAAGGCTGAGGAATTCATCGCGCTCGATCGTACCGGAGTTATCCTAGAGAAGAAAGGAAAGTTAGCCAATTGTGTCCATTGGCTTATGATATGCTCTAGCCTGGCGCATCCCCCACTATCATGAGGGACCAAAAAGTCGGGAAGTTTGCATACCTTGTCTAGCTTCATGAATCGCTTTCGTAGACGATCAACTTCCTCTCTGTCGACTAGAAACCGTACATCTCAGCATATGTATCACTCCAGCACCCCTCCCCCAACCGTGCGTTCTCGTTTGGGGTCAGGGCTTTCGAAGGGGCCAAGGCAAGGCTCACAGTTGGATCCTTGGACGAGGTTGTCCAGGACTGCGCTGGTTGTGTTGCCCATCGTGGCAACGTAGAGTATATCGTGGAGTGTGGAAAGAGTTTGGTTCGGTTGATTTAAGCTTTCGTTAGGGGCGTGGGATGGTATAAATAAGCTGTCTTGTGCTGTTGTCCAACTGTTGGTGATAAGGCTGAATTGAGGTCTCACTGTCACTGTCACTAAGTTTAGGTAATTCTAGACCGATCCTCTCTGCGCAAAGGGGCAAGTGCGCAGAGGGGTAATTGCTTTGCGGGGCGCGTGGGAGGAGCGAGCACGACCCTCCGTCAGATTTACGGATACGGTGAATTCCGTTCCGTTTATTCTTTTATGTTATGGTAAATAATGTGATGATATGAGACGCAATAGAAGGCAACAGTATTTCCTCAAAAGTGAGCATCGCATCTATATCTATGTGAAGTACGAGAGCATCACAATTATTTAAATAAACACAGAGATGGAAGGCTTACAGCACTCACCGTTTTGTCAAACTCCGTCTGATACATGGTCGCCTGGCCAGCAACAAACATTCCCGAGCTTTTAGCGCTCACCTCACTGAAAGCAAACGCTATTAGGCAACTGACACCACTGAAAGCTGCCTACTTGGCTGGATGAACCACGCACCTCCGTATCATACGGTAGAAGAGTGCGGCCCCAAAAAAAAAGGAGGCAGTGGCCCGAGCGCTCAAGGTATCTCACGCGCAAAGAAGCGCTGTAGAGTGACTTCGACCCCTCCCAGCAGCACACCGTCATCAAACTCTACCGTCGGCCCTCTGCCAGGCATTGGGCCATCCTCCCTTGCCAAAAACTCCGTGAGCGAGAAAAATCTTTACGCGCCAAAACAAACCCCCAACGTCACCCCATCGAGCCCGACTACGCTGCCATCGAAAACAGGCTACAACAGCATCTTTTGCATCGAGTTTTGGTCCGATTTCAATTCAAAAGACCTCGTTTTATGACTTGATCGCTTTTTTTCGCGGTTTTTCCGCCGCCTGACCGCCTCTCTCCCGACCTCCCTTCAACCCCCTGCCACCATGTCATCACGCAAAGTCCGCGTCAAGAAGCTGAACGTCAAGACGACGCTTCCAGTCCTTCGCGAGGACCAGATCGATCCCAACGAGTACGAAGCCCTTACAACCGATAACCAAATCGCGACCGGTGTCGAGCAGGCCGAGGAAAATGTGAGTCATATCTTACCTCTGCCACATATCACGATATCACGTGTTTGTTCACGTGACATATCTTGGCACCCCATCCCTGCTTTGCTTTGATTGGATGTTGCTCTCATCCAACAACAGCAACCAGTCCATGCAAACCCAGGCCTCATGCTTACAATTGTCAATAGGAATACCATCTTCAGACTATCCTCAAGGAGGCAGGAACCAGCAATGATCAAGAAATTCCTGTTCCGCCTCCGCAGGAGAGCGACATCAACTACGATGGGCTCTATCCTGTGCCTTTCCACAAACCGTCTTCTTATATCCGGTTCTCGCAAACAGTCGAGGAGTGCATAACATGTCTCTATGACATGACCACTGAGGACGATGAGTTCCTCAAACAGTACAATAGTAAACCACCTGCTGCCGGTGCACTTTCCGAAGATGACTTTGAACGCATCATGGAGGTATTTGAGGACACCGCAGCAGAGCAGACTCCATTCGCCGCAGTCGACAATACCGTTGCCGCCTATGACATGATGGTGCCTGCACTGAACCATCTTGGGTCAGCGGCGATTCTCCAACATGCTAAGCCTGTATACGAGTACTGGAAGTCAAGACGACAGGAGGCTGGCAACAAGCCATTGCATCCTAGCCTCAAGTTTGAGACTCATCAAGAGACTGATGACACGGACCCCTTCGTCTGCTTCAGACGACGCGAGGCCCGCCAGACTCGAAAGACAAGAGCTCGTGATAACAAGATTGCAGAAACACTCAAGAAATTGCGACGCGAACTGGAGGATGGCCGGCAATTGGTTCTTGTGGCGTATGAACGTGAAATGGTGAAACGAGAACTCATGACGATGGATCGTGCTCTGTTTGAAGAAAGGGCAAGACTCAAAGATATCAAGCTTCGACTGGGGATCAAAGGCGAGGACGAGGATCTCGTCAACCAGAAGGTATGTCAAACCAATGCTCCTCATACGAGAAATCGATTTGTTCCTCCAGATGCTGACCTGCTTTGTAGCCTCAGAAACGCAAGCCTGCAGAACCCCCAATTATTCGACAGCCAACTGGTGCTCATTTGCGGCAACCTGTACGATCTGATGGTAGAACTCTCGATGCCGATCTTGTCTTGTTGTCAGACAAGCTGGCAGAGAAGGAGAATGAACTTCGACAGGATATAGAAATGAAGGTTCAGAACCACCGGAAGTGGAACCACAACCATATTGACCTCACTCGAGAGCCACTCTCGCCGGTTAAGGAACAGGGTACTGAGCTCAAGTTCCGACAGGCTAAGACGCAATACTTGATGACGCCCCCAGCGTCCACGTCGTCAGAAATGGAAATGGACACACACATACCTGATGTTATGCAGGTGGACAAACGCGAGCCACCACCTGCCTTTCAGTTTTCTGCTGGATCAAGTGAGCCGTCCAAGGGCAGTCAACCGTCGTTCCGTCGGCGCATCGGTCGACTGAACCGATTGTGGATTGACCGAAGAGGTATGGTGACGCCACCGCGGGAACTTGGTGAGGATAAGTCGGATCGTTGGAAGTACGACTCAGACTCTGATGAAGACGAGCCACCTGTCTATGAGGTGGATCCGTTCGATACTCGAGCACTGAAATTCCGGGCGACAATCCCGCTGAATCCATACATGTTTAGAGGACGTCCAGCAGTACCGCCAGAAGCCGTGGCGGCAGCGCAAGCACAGCCAGGGAACAGAGTACTGCCATCACCAACAGCAGCACAGGTGGCGGCGCATGCGCATGCTCAAGCCCACGCTCAAGCAGCAGCACAAGCGCACCTGGCAATGAAAGCCCAGGCCAAAGCGGCAGCGGTTGCACAGGCTCAAGCCCAAGCAGCCCAAACAGTATCGTAGGTGCAGCGCGGGGGAGCGATTTGTATGACTATGGCGGATGTTTGTTTTATACCCATTTTGAAAGGAAGGACGGCGGACTGTTGGGCAGAATCGATGAAGGCTCAGCGGCCAGAAGAAGGCGTCGTGTATTATTTAGTCGTTGACAAGGGCATTGCAAGGAGTTTCGGAGCGGGTGATCGGTATTCGGGGTTGGACGTGAGAGAGCCTATTCTGCGGCCGGTCGACAAAAATAAAAAAAAGAACACCGGTCAATTTTAGACCAAAAAATGATTCTGATCATGCTCAGCTGCCGTGAAGTACATGTCTGTGACTATAACGGAAGAGATCGTAGTGGTATCGTGAGGTGGTCATGCGGGTGCCATGTTGGAGGCTGAGGGGAAGCTCTCCAGTCCCGGGATCTGATGTACCGACTCAGCGAATGCGAATTCTTGACATTATGAGCGTCGTGATATGTCTGCTGAGTAAGGAAAGGGCAGTATATGATCGTATTATCAGGGTTGTAGAAGATGAGATGTTGCATGATCAAGGTGCCAAATTGTAAAAGGTGACCAAGCTTGGACGAGGGGACCTGGCTGATAAGTCATGTTAGCAGGGGGTCTTTTCATGTAGAAGCAAAAAGAGAGGCATATCAAAGAGCAGCATACTTATTAGCATGATGACGATACGAGCATAGGCCGTGTAGAATGAAGATCTAATGGCACGAAATAGTCCGAAAAAAAGATACTGAGTGCGAAATGCAAGTGACAGAGGAGGCTTTGGAGTGGAGGGCGGGCTGCGGGTGAAGGAAAAGTGGCCGGCGAACCGGGTGTTGTGGATTTACACAGCCTTTAGCCACAGCAGAAGCTTCGTTAAAGGCCATGTGGCGGTGCTAGCGAAGATGTAGAAAAAAACTCTTGCATGATGGTTTAAAGTAGCTCATTAGCTATGGCAATGCGTTTAGTATGTTTTTAGTATGCTACTAATACTCTTAACTGCTCCTACTATTGCATATCGTAGTGGTACATGAGCCCAATCGTGAGCAGTGAATATCCCATATCATTGCTATAATCACTGCCACAACACAGAATGATCTGCTGTCACGTTACGGATTTCGTATACCGTTCCCGTTCATGGTTAGCTGGACCCTGAAAATTGTAAATCGGAACCTCCCGTCCGCAACGGAAAGAGAGAAATTGTGGCTGGTGATGACGCCGGCCTGCACTCCGTACTGTGGGATTTACAGGTACTAAGCGAGGGGCTTTGTAAACCTGCCCACCCCTGTACTGTGAGAGGTTGGAGATCAGATCTTGCCCCTCTATCGATTAGACTCTCTCTTATCGTATTCTTGACATCGCCAACAATCTTCAGCTTTCGTATATCGCGCTTTGAAAGATATTCTTAATAATAACTACTATTTTTCTATATTTTCCTTGTGACTTTCTTAAATCATGATATAAAGTTGACATGCGACCAGCCTAGAAAGACTCCCATCAGATATCAACACCATCACACCTTAGAACCCCACCTTTAAACTTCCCATCTTCAACCTCACAATGGCCTTTAAAGACAAGTCCTCCTACATCGCCCTCGGCTGCGAAGGCTCCGCCAACAAGCTAGGCATCGGCGTTATTCTTCACACACCAACCGAAACAAAGATCCTCTCTAACCTCCGCGACACATTCGTCTCTCCTCCGGGCACCGGATTTCTCCCTAAGGACACAGCCGTTCATCACCGAGCTCACTTCGTCCGTCTCGCGCGCGAAGCCCTTGCCGAAGCGAAAATCACTCCTAAAGATGTCGACTGTATCTGCTACACCAAGGGGCCTGGTATGGGCGCTCCGCTGAATTCTGTCGCTGTTGCGGCGAGGGCGTTGAGTTTGCTCTGGGATAGACCGCTCGTGGGCGTGAATCACTGCGTGGGACATATTGAGATGGGGCGATATATCACTGGCGCTGATAATCCCGTGGTGCTGTACGTTTCGGGAGGTAACTCACAGGTTATTGCGTATGCGGAACAGCGATACAGGATATTTGGTGAGACGCTTGATATAGCTGTTGGAAATTGTCTTGATCGCTTCGCTCGCACACTCGAGATCAGCAACGATCCAGCGCCAGGATACAACATCGAGCAGCTCGCCAAGAAGGGAACCAAACTTCTCGATATTCCCTACGCTGTCAAGGGCATGGACTGTTCGTTCTCAGGAATCTTAGCTTCCGCTGATGCTCTAGCGGCACAGATGAAAGCAGGGGCAGATTTCACGGCTGAAGATTTGTGCTTCTCATTGCAGGAGACGGTGTACGCCATGTTAGTCGAGATCACAGAGCGAGCTATGGCGCATGTCGGGTCATCGCAGGTTCTCATCGTGGGAGGCGTGGGCTGCAATGAGAGGTTGCAAGAAATGATGGGACATATGGCGCGGGAGCGAGGAGGATCTGTGTATGCGACCGATGAGAGATTCTGTATTGACAATGGAATCATGATTGCGCATGCGGGATTGTTGGCGTATGAGACGGGGTTCAGGACGTCGTTGGAGGATAGTACGTGCACGCAGAGGTTTAGAACTGATGAGGTCTTTATTAAATGGAGAGATTGAGACTCTTCAAAAAGAATTGAAAACAAAAAAAAACAATAATGATACAAAACACATCAGGGTAAAATACGGTTGTGCGCATTTGTTGGAGCTGAGCAACGAACTTTCTCATGACTCCATACCATGGTGCCACGTACATCTGGACACTCCTCGTTGTTCTTGGCTCATTTCGCCGTGACTATGTTACGAATCATATCTCGCCCTCCAGCTATAATAATAATAGTAATACTGAAAGCCCATCCTCGTTTATTCCCTAGACCTCTAATACGTAGCAAGCGTTCAACATCACATCGTAACCTGAGCCAGCATCTCTGAATCCATGCCCAAGGCATAAAGGCTTCAGATTCATAGCCCAGTTGTCATGTTCTTTCATCATCTCTTAACCATCATCTGAAGATGTGGGCTTGTAGACGATTGTTGTCACATACTGTATCAAGTAAGCATCATTCTTTAGTACTACGCATGGCTTACATACCTTATTTCTGTATCTAGTCGTGGCCGAAACAGCAAGAATGTTATTCTTAATGCTGCTGGTGGCAAGATGATTTAGAATCGTATGGTTGGGCATGTTGAGAACACTGTTGTCGTCCTTCATAAGGGTGGCTGCATTCAGGATGGGTTTGCTCAGGAAACCTGGCAGTGTAGGAGGGTTTGGTAGCCTTTCAATGGCATTGACAGCGTACTGATACGCTTGCGAGTCCTCAGCTTGATCAAAGTCCACGAGATACTTTGGAATCTGGCTGCGATACACTTCTGGAGGGGGCACGGGCTTGCCCTTTGGCTGAGGCGATGGCTTTGAGGCTTTCTCTGGAGCTTGCGGGGCCACCTGAGCTGCGGCAGCGGCTTGAGCCGCAGCATGGTGACCTGCATGAGGTGCAGGAAACTGCTGCTTGTGAGCATCATCGGGGCTCACTTCGATATAGTTGACAAGGTTGTTGCCAAAGTCGACGGTAGTTGGCAGGTCAGGAGATGTCTGCATGATACCGTCCACTAGGAAGCGGACATGGTGTGTGCCTGGAAGGACATAGACTGTTGTCGTGAAGCACCCAGGACGACCCTCGCTAGATACCATGTTAGTGATCGTGTCTTGAATACATGTTGACATTTCCTTATCGTGGGTCAAACGAATCGTGTGCAACAGTCATCCGAGACCGTCAAGCAGCCACAGGAACACAGACGACGTAGTGATCGACCCATGTCTCAGAGAAAAAGAACAATAAATAGCATCATGACACTTACATGGGATGCAATCGTTGCTTGCGATTCCATTGAAAGATGGTACCTGTCACATAAACCTTCTCACCTCCGCTCAGCCACTCCAGCTTGGTCTGAACAACAGGTCTCGTCTTATCAACCCGCAACTCCTCGCCATCCTCCTCATCAACGGTTGTGGCGCTAAGGGCAGAACTCTTGCGGGTAATGCCATCTACCAAGTCAATAGGCTCGATATCAGGCACCACTTGATCCGACTCTGGTGCCATGATGGGGGATCCAGGGGTATGAACCTCTTCATCGATGGGGAGGGGTAAGCGCGGGGGTCGAGTCAGATACATATCTGTGATGCTGCTGTTGGGAATAAGTGCCGTGTCATTGACGTGAGCGGACTGGTGTGATCGAAGAGAAGAAGACTCCATAGGAACATCGACAGGCTTTGTAGGTACGTCGCGATAATGAGGCTTAGACTCGGCGGGTTTGCTCTCAGCAGACTTAGGCTCAGGAGTTCCAGCTGCATTTTTCTCAGCGATGCCTTTGGCATCCGAAGACGAAGCAGTCTTGTGAACAGCGGCAAAGTTGCTATGAGGAGATCCGCTCAGAGATGAGACGGCAGTAGGAGGCAAGCTCTTTGGTCGATTGATGACAGTCGAGCCCTGAGCCTGTGCCATAGAAGGCTCTGGCGGTGCGGCAGATCGATGCGCGTGTCCGGTGATGATATTGCGGGCATCTTTTCGGAGATGATGTCGGGGAGATTCATGGCCATGATGATGGCCGTGTGCCGAGCCAGGAGCCGAAGTTGTCGGCGTGGTCGGCTTGGAGGACGATGACGGGTTGTTACCCATGTTTACTACCTCCTGCTCCCTTCAAAGGGATGTCTTGAGCGGATGTTGAGAAGTGAGGGCGATGGCGTTGGGGGGAGGTCGGGTTGTCGGTATCTTATCGGGATAATGACAACCGCATGTCAAGATCAATGACGCAGAATTTCTCGATTAATTTGACGATAGGGAATATTGTACGTGCGCTCTCAGCGCCAATTGGGTGTCGAAGTCAGAAGAGGCGGACGAGCGAGAAACGGCCTGACGCGGCACGGCAGGGCTGGCTTGAAATCCGGGGTCTTGTGTAGCGTGATGATGATTCAGATGCAAGATTTTGGTGTTTGCGATAAGATATTGGCGCTTCTTTTGTAGGATGATGTATCAAGATATCGTCGGATTTGGATTCGTAATTTTATTCTCAGGCGTTTGTGGCCTCTGGTCGTCTAGTTGGTTTGTTCGTCGTTGGTCGCGGGGGTGGAGATGGACCTGAGAGAGATTGATGATGGAAATGGAGGAAGGGAAGAGAACGGGTGGGATGCTGAAATCGTGGTGGGGAGTCTGATAGATGACAGTCTATCAGTACACTTTGCTAGTGCTCTTTATGGTGGTACTTGGAGGTCACTGGGCAGTTATCACTAACACAACTATTCGAGCTATAAGGTATCCACTGAGAGCTCTACAAGCCAACCACCCAATCTCGATAGACTTGAGCTTCCGGTTACAACAGCTCAAGGGAGCTTTGACAACTGCACCTTTATTTTATACGACCTATTAACATGAATCAATTCCTAAAATCCTGAATAAATACACTCTATACAAGCGACTCTTTTGCTACCTTCTCTTTACCATCTAACCACTGTATCACTCTACTCAATGTCCATAATGATGTAATCTTCCCTCCCTAGATAACCTCACATAACTCACCATCAACAACACCACAACCTCACGTCTCAGCCAAAATGTCCGAGTCATCAGTCCCGACATCCACGATCGTGACAGCTACATCATCCGACCAAGCTTCACCAACAGTCTCCCCCTTTATACTCGCCTTCGACATCGTTGTAGCCATATTCAGCTTCCTCTTCTCCTTTAACTGGTCCGGCTTCTTCTCACGCCTCTTCCAGATCATCAAGTTTCCCTTTCGCCTTATTCTCATCCCATTGTCGTTCGTTCTAAACATTCTTCTCGTCGTGTTTGCCCCAGCTATTTACCTCTTCTCATACACGGTTGCTGGCGCGCGTTCTGTGTGGGCGTTTTTTGCCAGTCTAGAGGTATGTTGCCGATGAAGCTTGAGATGAGACTGAGCTAACATTCATAGCCACTGTACACTTTTGTAAGACCAGTACTCACTTAGCTATCCTAAAACCTAACAATCTTCTAGTTTGGTGCTGCAGCTGGGGTCGGAATTCTAGCTGGCATTGGCCTGGCCATATTCTCATCTATCATCACATCCTACCTTGGAATGCAGAACGATGGCCTCGACTCAGGACGGCCATCTTCTAAGGATAGCTTTCTCGAAACTAGCAGTCGACGAGACTCACAATCTTCAGGCACCGAACTTGACTGGCAATGGCTCGACTCATCCAGCCAAAGACGTCGACCAGCTGGTGGCTTACTATCACAAACGATTCATGAGGAGGACGATGATTCAGAGTATTGATCGCGTATAAACGCTATGGTACATCAAGACTCAGCTGCAGACTTCATATGCTATGGATAATCCCATACTATATGTTCTTAAAACAGAGGATTAACCTGTTAGAAATCTCTTAATACGTCGCTTATCATGCGTCGCTTCATGTAATAATGCCAGACATTTGGTCTTTCCGAGGATATTCTTCTTCCACACTTATTTGCTTGATCATATCATTCCGTTGCGCCATGTTCTTGCTATGCCCGAATCGACATGTGATTAGAATCTTGTTCATTCCCCCTTCAAACGCCTGTATTGTCCAGGTCCTGGCCCTAGCCATTGTCCCGGCAGTGGCTCTGGCTCTTGTCCTTGCACTCGTCTGTAGCCTGTGGACTCGCGTGGCATCTCTAACGTATGATCCTATCTCCGGTACATATCGCGGTCCGACCTTTCTCGATCTCTTGATCGCTCGTGCCTGGGAGACCTGCTGCGGCTCATAGTGCCACGGTCTCTGTCATAGCGTCGATCGTCTCTGCTATTACGGCGTCGACGGTCATCTCTGGGTGGTGGCGGTGGGCGATCGTCCCTCCGTCGACCTGGATCATCCCGATTATAGGCGGGAATGTACGTGTCGACATCTTGAGCTCTTGGCCCAGGTGGCCCTCTACTACGAGGAGGTCCACGCTCACGGTAGTCTGCATCGTCGTTAGGAGGTGGTCGTGGTGGTAACCCAGCACCTCGCTCTCGTTGCCAGGCAGGACGTCTCTCATCGGGTCCGTTGCGGTATCTGCCCCCATTCACACCGTTGCGGCCATTCCCATAGGGTTCATTGCTGTTAAATCCCGCTGTAGCACCATTCGCATCGGGGCCGACGCCCACGGTCCCACCCTTAGGGGCAGGTGGCAGAGCAGCCTTACGATCATGGAACTTTCTTCGATCCAGCTCATGGCTCTCTTCGTACACAGGGATCTCGTGAGGTTCTAGCGGTAGAGGTTGCATCTTGAACCACGAGTGTTGTAAAGCATCAACTGCGTTGATTCGTGTTCGCCAGTCCAGTCTGAGAAGTTCTTTCAGTAGTGAAACTGCTCCTTTGCCATAGCTGAAGATGGCATTAGTGACTGAATCTTGGCTTCTGACTTTCATGAAACTTACTCTCTGAATCGGTTCTCGAGGTTCCCTGTTCGTGGTCGCGGGCTCAGATGTTCCCCACCAGGCAATGATTTCCACCCAGGCATATTCTCCTCGGTAGGTGAGCCCATCAGATCCCAGATCATATCCAGCTGATGCGCATCGCTTTCGCCTGCCAGAATAGGCTTTCCGAAAAGCATCTCGCCAAAGACGCAACTACATCAATCATTAGAATCAAGAAGATATGAGGACTTGGAGATCCATGCTTACCCTACTCCCCAGACGTCAATAGCGGGGGTGTATTGTCGCAGCTGTAGCAAAAGCTCGGGTGGTCGGTACCATCTAGTGACTACCAGACCAGTGTAATCCCGCTTTCCATCGCCCATGGGCTGTCCGGGCTGTGGTGTTCGTCCATCGTAGTGTCGGGCGAGACCAAAATCGGCAATCTGCAGAATACCCTGGTTGTTGATGAGCAGGTTGGCAGCTTTCATATCTCGGTGCAGAATGTGGCTATCGTGGAGGTATCGCAGACCCTCAAGCAGTTGCAGCATGTAGCACTTGATTTGAGGCTCCTTGAAATGAACCGATGGGTTATCGAGAAGACCGGACAGATCGTGATCCATGTAGGGAGTAGCCATGTATACGATGGGCTTTTTGCGCTTATCGTCTGAATGGACTGGTTAGTTTGATCGACTAAGGAGTAATCGTGTCTACTCACTCTGCCTTGCAGGATGTTCGATGGCCATGTCCTCTAGTCTCAGGACATTCTTGTGTGATAAAAGCTTGAGAAGCTTGATCTCGCGAAGAGCGGTGATAGGAAACTTGGGATTGTCAGTGTGACTCTTCGGTAGGGTGCGTTGAGACATACGCCATCCTTTTCATGATGCATGATAATCTTCTTCAAGGCGACTAGGGTACCGGTCTTGCGCAAGCGGGCACGGTGAACCTCACTAGATATCTGTTAGCATTTGCGACTGCGGTTTGCTACGGCGATCGACAAGAGATGCGCCGACCAAGGGGTCATACCCAAAGGTTCCCTCTCCAAGTTTGCCCAGCAGTTCATAGTCGGAAATGCGTGAGCAGCCTTTGAAACTCGATCGGGGTCTCAGGTGGTTGAGCGCAAAAGTTCGAGGCGATGTGCCGTCGGGCGTTGAGTCTGACATTCTATCCATGCCGTTGTTGCTCAAGAATTGACGATGCGCGCGTCGAGAGGCGTGAGGCTGGGAGGCTTCTCACAAGATTCGCATCGCCTCTTAAACGTGAATCATCGGGAGAAGTTCGAAAAATGATTGTCGATATGGGGCTGATACTTAATGAGGAGTCGAACAAAGGGCGCTGGTGTTAAAAAGGAGAGTGGGCGTATTTTTCTTAGTGATGTTTTGTTGGTTGATCGACCTGATTGTCAATGCACTTTCAATAAGGCCCAGAGACGCACAAGGGCGGTGAAACCGAGAAACCGGCAGAATGACCAGGAGAGGCTTAGTGGGAGCAAGGGTGGGCATCCAATTAGTACGTACCTGCAGACCCTTGCTTGTTTGCGTTTGTTGGATCCATTTCATCGTCATCGTCAAGATTCGCTCACTTTTTGGTCGATTGTCTTTCAGGATAAAACTGAGTGTGGTCTTGGTGTGTACGCCATGCTTGTCTTCGTGCATTTATGGATCAAACTCTTTATGATCACATAACTTACAACTCAGTATGAATCTTGAAGCAACTTTCTTCATTATCGATTCTGTTCTGTTGAAGCTTTGACTCGCACCCCGCGCAGCATGTGATAGCCTTTTGAGTTCCAGTGTAAGGCATGTATAGAGTTTCGTCATCTGCAATTTATCTCTAGTATCGAGTTCCTGGGACTAGTTACAAAGGTATTAAACCCTTTCATCTTAAAATTAAGTAATTGCCAAGAAGCCCAGAGCAGCTTCTACTTATTAGTAACAAGACCCGTAATCGGAGGGTTTCTTTTGGCTGCCCTGGTTGAAGAAACTCGACCAGCACCAGGGAGAACCCACTTTATTCCAGCCCTTGCCAATAGAACAATTGTAGAAAAATGCACGTTCAGTCCTAGATTTAAGTGTCGGTGCCAGTAATTATTATTCATTCTCCCCCGCGTCTTAGAGATCTTGAATCTCTGGGGTAAAGAGTACGTAAAGTATGTGATATTTTTATTGTAGCTGATGCATGCTGTTTAAGCTTTGTCCATAGAATAGAATAGCTGATATACCAATATGTGAAGAATCATGTATCTCTATATTTATTCACCGTATCTACAGAAATATCCCTTGATCACCTGCCAACAGTGAAAACACCAAAAATACAACATCCCACTTCCCTCCTTAACCCTTTCAGTCATTAAAATCCTTAGGACAATCAAGCACTGTAACTTGGGACCTTGTTTTCTCACCAATGATTTCCTCTCTGATACTTAGCTCGCACTCCTGCTAGACTACAACCATCTTACTCGCCAGTCCCCGCGAGATATCGAGTTTCTGTTACCCCTTCATAACCTCTTATGGATCCACTTCATGGCTTCTTTGTCCACAAGGTTTATGTTGCGCGTGCAGTAGATAAATTTTCACTTCTCCTCATTTCAGCTGTGAATTGTTCTTCTTTCCTTCTTCATCAGTGAATAATTGTTCTCCTAAAAGTCTAATCGTTGAAAGAAGCCGCTTACATAGGCGCTATCTTATCCTGAGCTCTTATCTCAACTACCGATATCAATTGATAGATAGACCATCAACACTTCTCGAACACCTCATCTAACGTCCACGCACTCTCAACATGAGCGAGACAGGTTCTCATGGCTCACCCGCCTTGAAGGTCCCCGAGACCAGCTATCCCGAGTCTCGGGTTCTTATCATCGGCACTGGAGGAACCATTTGTATGCAACAAGGTCCTGATGGTCTTCAACCTACCGACAATTTCTTGGAGAATGCTATGGCTCCTCGTCCCTCATTCAACGACTTTTCTAACCCAGGTACGAAATACATACCCTCAGTCACTATTGGCATATACTGATATATGTATAGACACCCTCCCCGCTATCCGCACTGGAGAAAAGATCCAGATTGATAGTCTTCGCACTCCTGCTACAGCATACAATCGCCATGTCCGCTATGGAATCATTGAGTTCAATCCTCTTCTCGACTCGAGCTCTATCTCCGCTCACGACTGGGATGCCATGGCTTCATGCGTTGAAGAGAACTACCATTTATTTGATGGCTTCGTCATCCTCCACGGAACAGACTCTCTCGCTTACACGGCCTCTGCCCTCTCCTTCATGATGGAGAATCTCGGCAAGCCCGTCATCCTCACCGGCTCTCAAGCGCCCATCTTTGCTCTTCAGTCTGATGGAGTCGATAACCTCTTGGGCTCGCTCATCATTGCTGGAACATTCACCATCCCCGAAGTCTGCCTCTTCTTCCACCACCGTCTCTATCGCGGCAACCGCAGTGCAAAGGTCTCAGCAACAGAGTTCGAGGCGTTTGCCAGTCCTAACAGCGAACCTATTGCCAAGGTCAACGGTCTCGGCATTAACGTTAATTGGCCCCTTGTCCTACGCCCAACGTCGATCGCCAAGTTTCACGTCACAAAGGGCCTGGACACTACTCACGTTGCTTGTTTGCGTGTCTTCCCCGGTATTAAGCCTGAGATGATCGACGCTGTTCTTCATTTGCCTGATATTCGGGGTCTCATTCTCGAGACATTTGGCATGGGTAACATCCCTGGCGGCGCTGAAGGTCGTCTTACACAGATTATCAAGGCGGCTGTTGAGCGCGGTATTGTCGTTGTGAATGTTAGTCAGTGTATTAATGGTTTTGTCTCTCCTGTTTATGCCCCTGGCACTGTCCTTGGTCGCGCCGGCGTCATCTTTGGTCTTGATCTCACTGCCGAGGCAGCCCTCACCAAAGTCTCGTACCTCCTCGCTCAACCAAACCTATCAATCAAGGAAATTCAAGAGAGACTGTCTCGGTCGCTGCGTGGCGAGATGACAGAGATCGCCCACCAGAGCTTTTCACACCCTGGAGGCTCACTCGACTTTGCCGCATCCCATCTCACGCCAAGCGAAACAGCATTCTCGGCGCTTGGCTACGCAATTGAGAACGGCGAGTTGGGTCTTGTTAAAGAGCTTCTGAAAGGTCAAGGGGTACAGCTTCTTAAGCAGTCAGACTACGTCGGTAACACGGCCGTGCATCTCGCAGCGGTGGCGGGTAGGACCGAGATTCTCCTGGAACTACTGCAGCAGGGCGCGAGCGTCCACGAGCGCAACAAGGCCAACCACTCGCCGCTGTTTGTCGCTGTCAAGTCAGGCCAGGAGCCTTGTGCGCAGCTGTTGCGAATCGCGGGTGCTCACTTGGCGGTGGAGGAGAGGGAGACGATGCCTGGCTACGTGACGCCCAAGTACAACAGTCACATTGGAGGACATGGTTTTTGATCAGATCAGAGTAGATTTGATCATATCATTCTGATTTTGTTTGATTTTACGGAGTATGCTTTGTTGTTATGGGGTCGGTTGGTTGAACTTTGGAAGCGAACCAGGATCTGGAAGAGGGGATTGGTATAAGCGAAGTTTGGGCTTACAACTGGTGTTCTTTTTATACGTACGGCTACGATCGTGGCGCTTCGGGATTTAAAAATGAGATGATTTGGACCATATTCAGATGAGATCTTGAATTACGAGAACAATTTCTGTCATGATTGAAGTGCAATTGGTGCGGCAATGGTTGTTATTACACTTCGGTAGTGGTATGTGGAGGCGGGGCTTGTTTGACGTGAAAGCGGCATGTAATTCTCCGACAGAACAGCAAATACTGCCGAAAACTATATTAAAAAAGACAAAAACATACTACTTACTATATTTCCATACGAGAATAGTCTCGACTTCAGAAGGATCAATGTAACTGCATAGTCATCTGCTAACGACCAACTCAAACCCATGGACTGACGTTGAATTCCTATGACTAACAAGTACGATGTCCCATAGGCCAAACAACCATTTTCAAACAAGGTGGTTCCCACCCATTAACACAAGTTTCTTACTACAAGAATATAACCCAATTGAGCATCATACGGTTGTGGATTAGGCATTGAACGACCGCCAAGCGAGTTTACACGTCTCCGCGGGAATCCTATAAAGAGAGTGCGTTCACTCTGTGGCAATGGCATGGGCATAGTGAGTCCCTTGGGGGTGTTTGCCTGTCCCGTGCCATAACATGACGACTTGTCGTGGGTCGAAAATTGGCCGAGTTGCCGACTCCGCGGCGTCACGTTAGATTCTTAATTAATACACTGACTTTATTTAAACAAACCTGGGTTTTCTTCAATGGAATGGTTTATATGGTTTCCCAAGTCAGTCTCTCAGCTCAATTGTTCTCATCATGAGTCCCACGCCTACGCCTTCAGATCTACCAGATCCAGACTCGAGTGAGGTCACATACCCAGGTTCTGAATTCGCAGCACCTGCAGCACCTACGATTCCAGAAGAACTCAAGCACGAGAAATATCAGAAGAATGGAAGAGGATGGCGTCGAATTGTTGTCAATTTCACACCGTCGTGGTTCACGGTGACGATGGGCACTGGAATCACGTCTGTTCTGCTCCATAACCTGCCCTACAACGGTCGATGGCTATTCTACGTTTCCGTTATAATATTTTGTCTAAACATTGCGCTGTTCACGCTGTTCAGCTGTATATCGATTGTTAGATATACCTATTTCAAAGGATTATGGTCTTCGACGCTACGGCATCCTGCACAGGCTGTTTTTCTAGGTATGGATTCCCATGGTATGATCGATTGACCGCAATCTAAACTAACAATTGAGAAAAGGAACAATTCCTGTTGGTTTCGCTACAATCATCAACATGATAGTATTTGCTTGTGTTCCGGCTTGGGGCAACTGGGCTGCCAACTTTGCCTGGGCTCTTTGGTGGATAGACGTCGTCGTGGCTGTAGCTTGCAACCTTTACATACCCCATTGCACTATGCGCACAGAGGGCGTGAGTCAATTCCCTAGTTTTCAGTTTTCTACGGAGAAAAGTACTGAAATTATGGAAAGATTACCCTTGATCAAATGAACCCGTCATGGCTTCTTCCCGTCATTGCGGATATCGTCGCCTCCAGCTCTGGAGCCATTGTCGCCAACGTTCTACCCAATGACCAACACGCCATCTGGACCGTCATCGCCAGCTATATTCTCTGGGGAACTAGTGTGCCTATGGCAATTGTTATTCTAGCTATGTATTACAACCGCCTCATGATTCACGACGTCCTCCCTGGCCAAGCCGCCGTGGCATCTTTCATCGCCATCGGCCCTCTTGGCATGGGTGCAGCATCAATTCAACTCCTCGGCCAAGTCGCGCTCAAAGTCTTCGCCAGAAACGAGTTTATCCCCATGGCTCCCATCGCGGGCCAGTTCTTCTATCTCACTGGAATTCTCACTGCACTCGTGTTGTGGGGATTCGCTGTCGTGTGGCTCTTCTTTGCTATCGCCACTATCGTCAGACGCAAACTCACATTCAATCTGACATGGTGGGCATTTACTTTCCCCCTCGGAGTGTTTTCAGTTGCTACCACGACTCTTGCTCAGGAGCTTCCATCAAAATTCTTTAAAGTGTTAGGTACTATCTTTTCCGTTGTTGAGACTCTGCTATGGATCATGGTAGCATGTGGAACTATCAAGGCGAGCTTGAATGGTCGGCTCTTCCAACCTCCACCACTGGAGCCGTGGGAGAAGAAAGCGAAGGAGGTTGAAGAGTCTGAAAAGGTTGATGACTCTCCGGTTTAAACGGTCAGAATTTACGTACGTACATATATGACTATAGACATATACTCAGATCATAGCATTCAACAGATTTAAAGCGGTTTCTCTTCCTACAGTATCATCTTTTTGAGCACATAAGGTATTCTATTAACTGCTTCTTTGACCTATTCGACTTACACTTCAACTGGTAATACACCGATGAAGTTGATGATATCTGATAACGATATGATAACGATCCGGGGCGGGGCCGAGCCGTACGGAAGGCCGGCCGGAGGAGTCACCGGAAAGCCCCACATTCTAGCTAATTATTGATACTTCAGCAAGATAATACTTGAACATTAGTTGATTAATATCAGAACTAATTTCAAGTTTGCGATCTATAGCACTAATAAGCTCAATATAAAACGTTGCAGCTACAAGCTCCAACAGCGCCATTGGTCCAAGCTCTCCTAGCTTCAGCTCCCATCAGAGTCACTAAACCCCTAAAACAGCTCCAGCTTCAGAACTTTCCCCACAATCCTCCCCTAAAACCAACAGTCAGTCTCGAACCAATCTCAGATTCTCCACAGTAGCACCCCTCCCCCTTGTTCCCAGTTCGCCTTCAGAGTGAGAGGCCAGATTGTCACCCACAGCCCAACCTGTTTTCCCCCATATTCCATCATCTCCACCAGCTTCTATTCTTCCTCTTTTCTTTCCCTTCCTCATCCCCCCCAATCTCTTCATCGGTTTTCTCTACAGGTTCCACCTTCTCGTCGTTATGTTCTTCAAGGCTTCTCTGCTCGCCCTCGTGGCCGCTCAGATCTTCGGCGCTGTCGCCCAGGTTCGTGTCGCGCGACACCTCAGCTTCTCCCCATCAATACTAACATCTCATACAGGATGCTCCTGATGCCAATGCCGCTCCCAAGGCTCCCCTCAAAGCTAATGTCAAGGCCAGCTTCCCTGAGGCTGATATCCTCGGCGTTAAGCTCGTCAACGGCCGTCCCACCAAGGCTGTTATCGAGATTAACAACAATGACGCCAATCCTATCACCGTCGCTTTCGTCGCTGGCACTCTCAACACCATGAAGGAGCTTCCTGAGGATAGCCCTCAATACGCCAGCATCTTGCGCAACTTGACTGCCGTCCAGTACAACATTGAGGTTCCTGCCGGCGAGAAGAAGGAACTCCCTTTCTCTTTCGCTCAGGACATGCAGCCCCAGGAAGTCCGTGTCGAGCTCTCCGCTGTCGTTACCGACTCTACCGGCAACCTGCACCAGGTTTTGGCTCACGTCGGCCCTGCTTCTGTTGTTGAGGCTCCCACCAGCTTTCTCGACCCCCAGATGTATGTCCTCCCTGTAACCTCTTGCTCAATCGTAAACTAACAGCATTTGCAGCATCTTCCTCTACCTCTTCCTCTCCGCTGCCTTCGCTGGTACTCTCTACTTCGTCTACAAGACCTGGATCGAGGCCCTCTTCCCCCAGGCCAAGCGCACCCGTACCACCAAGAAGGCCAAGAAGACTGTCGACGTTGCTGAGCCCCTCTCCGGCTCCGAGGCCACCCCCGTTGCTACCTCTTCTGGCAAGGACTACGACGAGAGCTGGATCCCTGACCACCACATCAACCGCCCTGTTGCCCGACGTGTCAAGTCTGGCGCCAGCGCCAAGAGCAAGCGAGCCGAGTAAGGAAGTGAAATATCTTCTTTTCGACATCTTGCGCTCACGTGTGCCGTATTGTGTGACGAAACCATGTATTGAGTTTCAAGGGCTGTGGGCGCAAATGCCTGGGTAGACTGGCGTTGATTCTATCATGAGGAACGATCTAACTCGCCACATGGCAATAGATCAAGGGAAGCCCCATGCCAAAAGTATCTTGTATATTACATGTACCAAAACGAGCATTGAATAAATCGGATGCTTTTCCCGCACGCTAGTCATATGATGCCTGGGCCATGATTTCGACCTATCATGCCCAACATTGTAATTGCAGTCATGATGAAAGAGCACTCGTCTAAATCATGCATAACATTATGTAACAGCAAGTCCTCTATCGTTTATGAGCGTTCATTTGCCCAGATATCGCAAATCCTTGAGCTAAATCTTGTTCATACATGTCATTATCTAATCGGTTGTGTCCATTCTTACTTCAGCTGCCTTTGCTACCAGGTATCCCATGACAGCCCTTTCCTGCAGTCTGGTGTCCCTCTCAGGTTGATTGTCTTTGTGGGCAACGTGCCCAAACAGGCATTCCCACAAATCGTTCTCTGCCACGTTCTCGCCAGCAGATTTGTCTTTGCTCATCAAGCGCGACAGTGATGCTTGCTCAAGCTCGAGTGTGTTGGCCGCCTCAATATTCGCGTCGATCAGTTCCGGTGTCGACTCCTTTGATTTGCCCTTATCCGTACGTCCCATGTGTTCCATTCGTCGCTGTACCGAAAGATTGTAGATAGACTCCTCGACTGTGCCTGACACTAGATAAAGCCATACGGTCGTCTCGTGCAATTGGCCGATACGGTCCACACGGGCAATTGCCTGGAGCTCGAGCGCCGTATTGAGGAGAGGCTCGCACAGAAAGACATGGCTTGCATTGACGAGGTTGAGGCCGCTGGAATGTGCCCTGCCATGGAGGAGGAAGCACTCAACCGAGGCGTCCTCCTTGAACCGTTTGATGCCATCTGGATCGTCGATGGAAGCAAACCCGATCCTGAATCTCGAGAAAGCATTGTGCAAAATCCCAAGAAAGCTTCTGTACTGTGAGAATACGATTGACTTTGCCCCAGGGTCGGATTCTCGTAACCACATCAGATGTTTGACGAGTGTATCAACCTTGGTAGTGAAAGAAGGCCCGTCCAGCTCAATCTTTTGTATCTCAGCTAGCTTATCTGAGTTGAACTCGGAGTAAATACCAGTCTTCTTCGGCGAATCACTTTGCCTTTGCCTTGGGCTGGTCTCGGTGCCATTTTGGACTTGGTCTGGGTTGTCGTTGTGTAGTTTGAGTTGTTGGGGGTTAATGGTAATGTCGTGCAAGTTGGATGGCTTGAGCTTCTTCTTGCACACAGGGCAATTGTGATGAGCCTTGAACCACAGCGTCATACATTCTTTACAGAATTGATGTCCGCACACGGTGAGCACGCCAATTGTGAAAGGCGTCTGACAGATGACACACATCCGCGGCTCGTTGGATTTGTTTCCTGCTTCCTTGAGGTGAAGGACTAAACGGTTAGTTTGGTGTCTAGTCATTGAAGGGGGTTCACATACGGTATCTGTGTTTGGCTTCGGCTGCAGAGAGCTTCTGACGCAGGTTATCCTCAGTCTCCTTCATCTTCTTCATGACTTCTTCAGTTACAGGTCCCTCGTAAGGAAGAACACTGTCAGACACCATCTGCAATTGACGATAATACTCCAGACGAAGGTTCATTATGGCCGTGAATTTGTCAATCTCGGCTTCAAGGGCACTAGTCAACTTGCTCTGTGCGTTCAAAACTTTCTGCGTTGCTTTGAGTTGTCGATCTGCGATTCTGCCTTCGATAGTGCTTCGGGCGGTATCTTTTGAGAGTCTTGACTTTAAGGCTCTAAATTCACCGATAGCCTTCCGCATCGAGGTTGATCTTGGTTTGATTTGATCTCGTAATGTAAAAAGCTCAATGAGCTTCTCGGGAGCAGGCCCTTCCTCGTTGGCTACCAGTCTGAGCGACGTCTTGGTTTCGTGCTTGATAAGTTCGTTTGTCTGGCCAGTCAAAGCGTCCTGTCGATCAGCAATGACAGCTCTAAGAGCCTGAACATAGACCACCAGTTCGTCCTGAACTTTGGCTGACTCGTCGTATTCCTCTCCAGTTGTTTCGGCATCGTCTTCCTCATCGATCAGAGGCTTCAGGACCAACCCAACGAGGCGTTCCCTCCATTCATCAATGACATTGGCTTGATCATTTAGCTCACCGTACAATACTTCTAGATCATCGACAATACGGCCGCTCTCGATGCCTTTTTCCTCACTAGCTGTGAGCTCCGGAATTTCCACGAAAGATTGTTCGGATGCTTTTTGTGCGACTTCCAACATCAAACGAGTTGCCTTGCGGTGGGGCTCGCGCAAGATCTCCCTTCGGATAACTTTCGCTTCTTCGTAACCCTCATCCTCTAATTTCTTCACGCGACGAAACTCCTCAGAATCGGGCTTAGTCATTTCTGAATTCTCGCGAATCTGGAAGTATGCGTTGGCACAGAAGAAGACGGCCTTGTGATCCATCTCCAACGCTCCACGCAGCCGACTTTCATTTAGCTGCCCCTTTCCCTCCCTTTCAGAATCACCGTCAGATTCGGAGTCAGAGTCCTTGTCATTGGCAGTTGTAGATCTCTCGCCTGTCTGGCCGGCAGTCAAAGCTTTGAGTTCGCCTCGGGCTTCAGAAACAATTTCGCGAGTCCGTTCCCGAACTGAGGACCATATTTCCAGAGCTTCCTTCACTCGTGGGCTGTTTTCGTATAACTGGCCTCGAGTCAGTTTACTTAAAAGATAAGCTCTTTCGTCCGATCGGATCGCGCTTTCGCTCTGTTCAAGCATAGCATCAAGAACCTCATCGACAGTTCTCATCGGCCGGTTCTTGTTGTTGCCGAGCGTTCGGCGGTTGTAGCCTGCAATTTCTGGGTGTAGTGCAGTCTGCCTGAGTCGAACTAGCCAAGTTCTCATGTCCTCCACATGATCTTTAAGCTCCCACTCAGCTACCAGCGGTGCTCCCTCGAAACTAAGCTTACACGCTTCCGCCATTTCCCGATAAAGGGATTGGTAGTGTTGTTCCTCGACGGCCGTGAACGGCATGCTGATGACAAACCGTTTCTGGGGTGGCAAAACTAGCTCATCTCGAACCATCGATTTCGTGTGTCGCAGAGTAATGCTGTTGAAAAGGCGCTGGAAGACAGATTTGTGGTGGTGGATCAAATCTTGCCAGATTTGGTTCACTGAGCAGTATGGCCCATATTGAAGGAAAAGAAGCAAGCCCTGGAGATCTTCAACATCGTCCTTCACAGGAGTTCCGGTGATTCCCCAGGCGTTGACCCTAGGAAGCACACGAGCCACTTGCGCTGCTTTACTGAAACCATTTTCAATCATCTGTGCTTCGTCTAAACATATCCTCCACCACGATATTTGCACGAGCGGAGATTTTGGTCGATCATAAACTCTTTGATGCCGACGTGAGCGCTCTGGGGCTGTCATTGTATAGTGAAGTTCGGCAGAAAGTACTGAATACGTTGTGATGATGATGTCGTAGCCAGCAAGTTCGTCAATAGCCTGTTCCTCGTCGACGTCTGACATCCTTCTCCGACCATCGTAAACTTTAACACTCAAACCAGGCGCGTGACGAGCAATCTCAGAGACCCATTGGTCTCTCAGCGATGGGGGTGTCACAATTAATGTGGCACCAGTTACCGTAAGGTTGGTTTGGGACTCATAGTCACTCAGAATCAGGGGTCTTGATCTTTGATGAAGTAATATCAGACCAAGAATCTCCAGAGTCTTACCCAAACCCATCTCCTCTGCCAGAATTCCGCCTTTGATCGAAGCCTCGGCTTGTCGAAATAGTGTCATATCTCTCGTGGCCGTATGAAATACTTCGCTCAAATAATATCCATTCCCATCCAGATCAGTCAACCTCTTGAAGTCATATACGCTGTCCGTATTGTCGGCCACGTAAGGCACAATGCCTTGGTTATTGTCTGGCCACTGCACGCCTTCACGCTGTAGCAACCACTGCAATGTCCTCTTTTGGTATGGAAATAATGTCGATTTCAGGGCATCTACCCGGATAGTCTCAGGGACCTTATCATCCTTTGAGGGAACAAAAGCAGCGTCGTAAAAGTCAATGGGTGACCATGTCGAAGACCTCTGCGGGGGACCAGCCAACACTGAGCCACGCAGCAAAAAGTTGACAAACTGCTGGCTCTGTTTACGCTGCAATGTTGATCTGTATTGTGAATACGGGGATGGAGATTCGTTCCAGTGGAAGCTGTGCGAGAACGTTATCTTTACCTGCCTTCCCCGCCACTCAAGTTCCATGCCGACTGTGGTCCACAGCGCATTTGGTTTTGACGAT
Organism: Fusarium sp. NRRL 53497; assembly: GCA_013184445.1. Lineage (NCBI taxonomy): Eukaryota > Fungi > Ascomycota > Sordariomycetes > Hypocreales > Nectriaceae > Fusarium > Fusarium sp. NRRL 53497. The sequence goes on from JABCJZ010000144.1 coordinate 51,891, forward strand.
CCCAATGGGGTGTGGTAAAGAAGCCTCTCGATCTGATCATCCTCTTCCCCTCGTCGCAACCTGATCGTTATTTTAAACGGATCAACCGGGCAGCCCGTTAGGGATGAAATGTAAAGCCGGTGGTGAAGATACTGAAGATGCACATATCGATGAACCTCCTTACAAACGACTGAGCGATTCGTTGAAGGAGACCCCATACAAGGCCGGGAAACGGTGAATTCTCTCCTTGCGATGGGTATAGAAGACACGGCTGGTGAAGAATCGGTCTTGCGTCGCTTTAGAGGTGGTCCATTCTCACTTGATGATATTGACTGATCAGGAGTTTCATTTTCGAAGGTGGCAAGACTAATGAGGCTTTCGATACACGAGGTGGGGATCAGGTCTAGAATGAAAAGCGTGAGCGCAAATGCAAAATATGAGATGAAGGCAGCTCACCATCGTCTTGTCCAACGTGTAAGTCATCGGGTGGGACCGCACCTTGCATGCGGCGGGCCATAGTTGATATGCGGTGGTACTTATCGTTCACCACCTATGGTTGGTAGATGGATGTCTCCAGCTTGAGGCTACAAGATATTATAGATGACTTAACATGGAATTGTAGGATGTAGGAGGGAAGAAGGTAGGAGGAGGAGGGTAGGTTATTTGAGGTGGGATGTCAGCCTGGTCGGTTATAAGTGGGTCACCAATAGACGGCTTGGAAAGCAGCGCCACAGCTTAATGTGCCACTGGCAGCCACCAACAGCCTTGCTGACCTAATGAGACCCATCGTCAAATTTCGAGATCAACGTTCGGCTTGTGAGACTTCGTTGACTCTGAGGTAGCGGCTGAACTGGTGGCATTCGACCCATTGAACAGCGTAAGCTCATAACATCTCCCAAATGATCCTGGCCATAGCATCTGACATGATTTATCTAGGGAAATGAAGGGTGAACGACTCAGGTCAACCTTTGGCCTGCTCATGCAGAGCGGCAGCGCCTTTTCAAGGACAGGACAAATTAGACAACTACACAAGACACGACCTGCGCACCCGATCCCCAAGCCTCGACCCTTCGTCCCCGATGTTCCGACTTTTCTCACCCTGATCGGCCGTGGTCTCAACAAGTACGCCAACAAGTTCCCCTCGTGGAACGCTCTCTTCTCCCTCACCTCGCCAGAACTCAAGGAGCTGGGCATCGAGCCACCACGAAACCGGCGGTATCTTTTGCATTGGATGCAGAGATATAGAAAGGGTTCTTTGGGTCCTGGTGGAGATTTTGAGTATGTCAAGGATGGACAAGCTCTTTTGAAGGTTGCGACCCCGCCTCCTTCGGCTCTCAGTGATACGAAATGGGTTGTCAACGTGCCCCATGATTTCACGCCTGATCAGCCTGTTCCAAAGGTTGCCCCCAAGAAGATCGCCGATGGCGAAACCACCGGCGAGGAGGAGGAGGGCTCATACCTAGTACGACCAAACGGATACCGAGTCGTGGGCCATAAGACGATCGCGGGACCTTTCGCTCAACCTATTACTGGAACGTCAGGAGCTATTGTTAAAGTTACAGAGGGAATGTGGGAGGATCGCCAGGGTCGCAAGATTGACGGTGGTGAGCGTAGAAGGGCCGAGACCCGGTTCAAGAAGAGGTCTGCGGAGCGGAGAGCTGAGCGTGAGGCCGAGATGCTGGCCAATATGTAATAGTTGTGTAAGGGACAAAGACGCAACATGTACATTTACAACTGTAGTTTTAGCAGATATGACAGGGGATTATGGACGGCTAAGCAAAAGCATGTTTCACTCAAGTGTTGCTCTCGGGTATGTCTTGGTTGTGATGCAGGTGACTTGACTGAACAGTGCCAAATAGGCATCTTTATGGCGTTTTAACATGTCAAATCGGTTTGAAAAGATTCTAAATACAAGAGATGCCGGCTATAGCTGGTGAAGCTATCATCATATCTGACTGCCTCATGCTGAAATGGTATTAGAATCGACACCTTATTGCCTGGTGTGTTGACACCTCTTGGCAGGCAGAAACAGAAATCATTTGAATCAGTCCCAAACCTTGTTCTCGGTAATACATGAGCTTATTTCAACGTCACTTGGGGTCTTTTTCGGATTACCTCGCACCAGGGTTCTTGTTGCAACATTCTGGTCACAAATATCATGGCCACTGTCAGACTATTCTGTCCTGATGATGCGCATCATGAAAATAAAGTCAAGTCTATTATGCAACTAAGGTAGTTATAATTAATTATAAAAATATCAATCGAGTCGCTCGTCGATACTTAAGCCGCACGATGTACTGCGAAACGTCACAAGTTGGGATCCCGTCAGGCCCAAGGATGCTGCAACACAGCAATGCAAGACTCGTCTGATGAATCTCGACTTGGGTTTGGATGAATGCTATAAAATAGGTTAGGCTACTACGCAATCATTCGCCAACCGGGCCGTTATCCCGTCAACGTCTTCTCGATCAATACGCCGAGTTTGTAGAAGGCTATGCTGACCAAGTCATTGATTACTCTCTCTTGGCACCCCAAAGGCGCTTACACGGTACCAAAGCTGCAGAGAGATGCTTCTGCTGTTTGAGTCTGCATCTAGACTTCGTTGTAAATGGTGTTTTGGCAATGCACTGTCCGTTGATGCAGAGCCAACCCTTGCTTAGAATACATCTGACAGAAGAAGCATGCTATGTGGAGATCGTCGTGATGTATGACTTTAGCTACGATCAATCCTTGTTTCTATAGGGCCGTGTAGACTTGGAATTTGCGTATGCTGGACATAGAACACCCAACTTGCGACTTGATCACGGCCAGCTCCAAGCACGAAGTGTCTACCTATCTCAATGTCAGAGGAAAGACGTCGGGGTACTTTACCCGTGCAGTGTGCTCGATGCCTCTTTGTTGTTATCAGCAATCCCTGAGAGGTGGGTTAATTATAAATTGCACATCGGACAACCTCTTTTCCCATCGGCGCTTGAAATACCACGCACGGCACATGTATGCTCGACTTGTAATTTGTTCTTCCTTAATTAGTTTACTAGCTCAATGTTGGCTGAGGAGAAGATGGTGCATCACATGCAGCCGCTTTCACGATGCGCCTAAGATTCAGAAATAGAAACTGCCACAAGTCCTAGCAACTCGACGTGGCTTGAAGAAATGCTACATAGATTCCTAATTTGAATTTGCATTTGCATATACTGATTCCCTGGCTTGGTATTGTGGTCATCTATATGGTCACCCTTGTCTCTCCCACTTACACGCCATATCTTGCACTCCGTAATTCGGCATGTAACCAGATAAGTTTTGGCCAAGTATCTATTTTCCTCTTTTCACGGTTCTTACTGTCAGTGACACTCCCAATATCCAGCGATCACGCAGATTGGCGAATATCACGCTGTTCGCCTATTGATTGGCCGAAGCGTTGTTAGGAATGGCCACCAACTTGCGGTGTTAGAGTTTCAGCTACTGTCGCTTGAGCAAGGGACCTTTGTTTGGCAGATTCCTAATTATGACGAATGAAATCAGATTATTCTCGTCTAAGTGAACCAACCATACACGATGCAACATTACAGAGGCTGCCTAAATTTGGCTTTGAGCAAGGTTGTATTTCAAGCATATGGCGTCGATCATCAATACATCCAAAACGAGCATAATGAGTTTCCGACAATAACAGAGGTTCCTGAAAATTCCCTAGTCACGGCAGATCGACTTGGTCACGCACGCCCTTTAAGAGACATATATGTACCTAGCGTGAGGGTTTTCTCGTAGAGACCTTGCATTTGCTCATGACTCTTTTTATGTCTCGAGACAAGTGAGTAACATAACTTTGTCCATGTCAATGCACACCGAGTGCTTGGATCAGTGATGCATTGGCCCTCCACAATCCTATTCAGGGATGTTGTGCGAGTGCGAACTCTTATAAGGCTGATGGGATGACATGTTTGGCTCGGAGTTAAAGTCTAGGCACATCGCATTTAGGAATTATGATATCAACAACGTGTCCTCATATCCATGTATAGCATACGTATGTGTTAGACAGGCCATGATGCGGATGCCTTGAGGCAACAACTTCGGTACGCAAGGCAGCCCTTAGAAAAGATCCCGGTAATTAAAACGGGCGGCGGGAGGTTAAAAAATCCATAACGCTCAAGCATAATTTGACAGACAGTGTGCTATGTGTCACCGAGATACTTGACGTAAGGACAGTACAGTGCAATGGCCTCAGCTAAACGTGTCCAAGTTCCTGGGTCCCGTTCCTAATAAGATTTGGCTCTACTAAAAGGATGGCTCCAATTGCGATGACTCCTCTGAATCCCTGCCCATGATTATCCGGCACGCAAGATCCGGGGATGTCGGGATCACAGGTTCCATCTTGTGGCAAGGATTGATAAGATGAGTTTCTTTGGCCAAGGGATCCAATTGATGTGTACAGAGTATTTTAGGACAAGAAATAGCTGACGTATTAAGAAACATCCATAAAACAGACAAGCTGTAGGCAAGGGTGTAAGTCATCTCAGAAGAATGAGTACGTACTTGATCGAGAACATCTGCCTTGCAGGGCCCTTTTTAACGCAGTCTAGACGGTCCCACTCTTTAATTCCCTCGTGGCCAAGGCCTTGCTCCCCGTCGTATATCTCGCATTCCCGTTCTGCTCCCCTCCTCAGGTTCAGGACCGGGTGGCTTAGCAACGCAGCTTTTCACATTTTAGTTAGTGCCTATTGAGTTTCTGTAAGTTGCACTGACAGCGAGTTAGCCCAGCCCAGCTTGTGTGGCATGTTGCGAATTCACTATAACAGGGGGCTTACAGAGCAGACGCGTGCAAGAGATACATACGTAGCCGTCTAATACTTTTATTACAGAACTTCACTAACGTCAACTCATTTCTTTAAGAGTCGGTCTATCGAGTTTCAGCTGTGACGTCGTCACTGTACGTGGGCACATACGTATCGCCTGGAGTTCTTTTAGATTAGTCTCATGGGGAACGTTTGTAAGTCTGTGATTACAAGGTTTCTCGAGTATGACTCTTCGCCGTCATGGGTCCAAGATAGCTGCATGTACCTTACGTACGGTATGCTGCATTTCCTCTCTACAGGATACGTATGTTGATGCACCACGCGACCAAGACAAGAGAAGAGAGGCCTCAGTCATTAACATGATTTCGGATCTGATATCGCTTGACAAGGCGGCCGTGTTTGCGCACACCCATGTACTTGGCTTGTCTTACACGCCATTCCACGCATCTCATGGGCATCATATGTGCCTTAACAAGGTTGTTTAGCGCAGTTTTATCCAATCTGCACCGTTTTACCTGTTCCCTCCGCCCCCCTGCAACTTCAAGCATGGATACCAGGGCTGATGCGAATCCTCCTCGTCAGGCGAATGGGGAGCAACGCCTATGATCCTCAACTTACATGTATGCATGTATCTATAGTGAAGACTCACCTTCAATCACTTAATTTCCCGAAAACCTCTTCCTTACGCATATGCCTCGTGCCCTCCTCGTAATCTTCATACGTCAATTCTGCCCTACCCGGCTCCGCCGTTGATCTTGACCCTCCATCTCCATAGTCCATTCACCAAGACACAGTCACTGTCAAAGATACCCCGGTCCTGGCCGATTCAACCATCCCGCTGTCGCATGGGTGTTAGTTAACTTACTGGGTCATTCAGGTACTAGTGTGCTATTGATCATGGCCCAGGGTTTAAAAGTCGTTGCCTTACATGTATGTGGCCTCGTCCCTTGTTTTCGAGTTTCATCTTATACCATATTCTAGTATATTAAACTCTAACCGACATCGAAGACATATTCTTTCTGCCTAGATTATCAACATCAGTTCAAGTACTAGTGTGTAATCTGTTCTAATTGTCATTGGACTACTACAACTTGGTCTCCTCGAATCCACCAAATTTCTACATAAAAGTCCTACAACTTAGATGGTTTCCCACTATTGCGTCAACAAACCAAATCTCTTTTTCTCTGGATTTTTCTTTTTATGATTTTCTGCGAGTAGATGTCCTTGTCGAATCAGTCGCCATCAGATCTACAAACTCCAGAAATCCGAATCCAGAGTGCTTCCCCTGAAGTTGCAGACAAAGAGACAGAAAGAAAGGGGAAACGTAGCGATAAACGCTCTCAATCTCCTTCAAAACTTTCACCTTCACATCGAACAAGGTCACATTCCTCAGCGACACACAAAGACAAGAAGAAGGGATCTTCTTCTAAATCACATTTTCAATCCTCTGAGAAGAGCAAAATGGGCGGAAGCTCACGGCATAGCTCTCATAGCTCTCACAGCTCCCATAAGGGAAGCTCTTCGTCACACTCTTCGAAAAAGTCAAAGTCAAGTCCAGTTGATGATCTCGACTGGTCAGAGATAACTGATCCTGAAGAGAGACGAAGAATCCAGAACCGAATTGCCCAACGCAAGTTCCGTAAGACTCCAAAATCCGATCAGACATCCATACAACTAACAGTGTTACTCAGGTGAAAAGGCTCGGGAGAATAAGGAGAAAGCCGAGCGAGATTCTCGTAACCAGGAGTATGCAGGCAACAGCTATCGAATCCCCTCTGTGGGCGACTTCAGCTCTCATTCGGATCCCTCAGGGCTCCCCTGGGGTAGCATGAACATCGGCCACTTTGTTGGACGGAGTCAGGAAGCCGAAAGTCGCCATAGCAGCAGCAGAAGAGGAGCACACAGCGCAGACGATAGCTTTGCGACAGCGACGTACGGGGCTTCACCGTCGTACGGCACGCAATGGGCGCAACAACCAAGTTACGGTGAAAGCAGTGGAGGAGACGAGATGTATTACGATGATTCCTATCTGTACGACCCAAATTCAGGGCAATAAGCTGAGATGAAGCTATTGTAAGAGCACCCCTTTCCCTGTTCCTCCACTACATTTCGACTAACACCAAAGGCAGTTATTTTCGTATCTGGAAGCATAGAAGGATTGGACGGACGTATCACGATTAATGCCATTGTATAAATTATCACACACCCACTTCTGGAGTTTTGTTTTGTCAATACCCCGCTCGCTCACACGAAGTTGGTGTTTTTGGGCTGGATTTCTATTCTTGGACACGGCTGAGACTTGAGAAGATATGATTTGAGGCGGTCAAACAAGGGGCAAGGGAGGGGCGAGGATGCTAATACTAGTGGGGGGAAGATCTCTCTTTTCTTTTTCTTGTCTTTTCTATTCATAGACCATGTTTTAACATACTCCTCAACTCTGGTACTGGTTGGCGTTAAAGACGGCGGCAAGGGGGGTGGCTCGGTATAATCAGATAATGTTTTGATCCCATTCGTTGCATGAGAAATTGGCCGGTGATGTCTCACATATATACCAAGACGTTGATCATTGAGAGGTATGATGACACTTCTGAGATAGAATGCCACTCTTATCACATCTAGAGGCTAAGCGATATACGTACTACGAGTCCTATATACGAGAATACGGGAGATATACCTATATAGCATCAAATAATAGGAGGTGCTTGACAGCCTAAGATGAAAGTATGCATCAGCTTAACCTTGCTCGTTTCGCAAGAAATGGCTCGATGCTCTTATTTTCGATACCTAGGTATTCGTCAACAGTCTTCATGATGACATTAAAGGCTATATTATGTTTCTAACTACCTAAGTTGTGGTGCAACAAATGTCCGATGCCATCTTCAAATGAAGGGGCCTCTAAACCGCAGCTCCTGGTGGAATAAGCAGCTTCAAACCCTTTCTATGTAGGTTCAGCATAGCCACTAATACACCTCTCACTTCTTTGAGTTTGGTGAAGCCATATATTGAATTCGAGACAGTATTGCAGTAAATTATGGTCAAGCTTATCCCGAGTGCGGAATACGGAGCAGGGGTACAGTCATAATTCAAGAGTTTGGTCAGTAGCTGTGTCCCATATGAGCATCTTGTTAAACATGCAATTATGGGTGAATTTTATAATCTTAGGAAGCCCTCTTTCTCATTATTGCTTTACAGCACAGAGAAGATATCGTTACTAAGAATCAGATAGCTTTCCGAGAAGGGGACATAGAACATCAGGATAATGATCATGCAGTAGACTTAGAAAGTCAGAACCAAGTATTAATTTCCTGTTAAACTCATAATATCTCCCTAGACCAAAACCTTCCAGTTAGATTTTCGATGAGCTCCCTAGACAACTTTACTATCGAAGCTCTATCTAAAAGCCTCCGTATCAAGCAACTCGAGTTGCAAGATGTTGGCGTGTAAACCGGCGATTACCCAAATAGGCAACTCATAAACTCCACCAACGCCCCTGCTTCCATGTGCCTAGACGGTTCCTGCCCAGCTGCCCCACCCACACACAGTTCAACGCTTGGTCCCTTGTCACTCTTTTCTCACCGCCTGGCAGAAAAAGTGGTGATTCCGCCCTCTCACGGCGCATTCCATGAAGCTATCGTCAATTCTTCTTTGCGCCATCCATCAACAAATATTCAACAATAAGAGATTGAAGCTCTCATTGATTTTCTGGCAATAATTAGCTAAATCACCGGACATTCAGGCCTTTCCTTTCTGTCGAATCCTGCACCCAATTCCTATCTCGTCACTCTGGAATCATCATCATGTCGTCCACTGCCGGCGGTGTTTCTCTCAACCCTGAGGTGAAGTCCAAGAAGGGTAAGCTTCCTGTTACGCGTATTTCTACCTACCTTCCTATCGTGAAATTCTATCCCCCATTATACGCTTCGAGCCTGACTGACGTTTGCGCCACGCAGACAAGAACCTCAAACGCAAGCAGGACAAGTCCACCAAGCTTGAGCAGCGCAAGAAGAAGCGTTCCGCCAAGGCAGAGAAACGAGCCCTCAAGACTGCCAATGCCGAGCCCAAGGAGGTTGTAGGTGGCAAGCCCCGCAAGTCGAAGACCGCAGCGAAGAAAACCGCCAAAGATCCAAAGCGGAAGGAGAAGCTCAAGGCTCGCGTCGAGAAGCTTCAGGAGAAGGCAAACCATCTGTTAGCCGAGGCTAAGAAGGCTGCCGCCCAGTATCAGGCACTCCTTGACGCCGAGGCAAGTTAACCCATGTTACGATGTGTAACCCTTTACTGACTGGTCCTCCAGAAAACCGCCAACGAGTCCAAGTCTGAACAAGACGACGATACCTCTTCGGAATCAGATTCCTCAGAGGCCGCTTCCGATAGCTCCTTTGAGGATGAAGGAGGCGCTCCTGTGGCCAAGCAGCCTACCGAAGTTCCCACGAACATTCCAGCCGATGAGATCGTGATGAAGCACCGTCGATTGAGCAACGCCACTTCCGAGCGAAGCCATGTTTCCGCCGCCGACATCCCCATCGAGGTAGAGGAAGAACCTAAGAAGTCAAAGAAGGACAAAAAGACAAAGAAAGTGAAGATTGTCGAGCCTGAGAAGGTAGAGGAAGAGGCTGCCGAATCCGAGGCCGAGGTCGAGGAGCCCAAGGCGTCCGACAAAAAAGCGAAGAAGGCTGAGAAGAAGCGTAAGCGAGCGGGTGAAACCAAGGACAAGAAGGACAAGGAGTCCGAGGCTGCGGCTCAGGCTGAACAATGGCAGGTCGACGACCTTGAAGGTGGTTCTGCTCGACAGGCTAAGTTCCTCCGTCTCTTGGGTGGTAAGAAGGCGGGTGCCAGTGTCGCCGCATCCCAGACCTCCAAGGGCGCCGCATCCGATTCTACAAAGGCCGAAGCGGATATCCAGAAGCAATTCGAGGCTGGTATGAAGATGAAGAACGAGGGTGGCAGCAAGCGTCGCGGTCTTGGCGCATAGCTGTTCAATGCACAGTAGCTAGTTTCCGCTGGCATTCGAATTTGAAGCTCGAGGCTTCGTAAATACTTCCTCGTACAAATGGCTGTTATTTTATTTCACGGTTCATGGCATGGCGTCGGGTAGATAAAAAGCAAAGAAATAAACCCTCTTGTTTTGCTCATCGAAAAGAAGTCGATTTATGTTGATTCCAGATTGCGCCTATTCTCCTCAAGTCAAGTTCCAGAAGTTCCAGTGATATCAAGACAGGTTCTCCAGCGGCGAAATACAATTATATGCCCTTTCCCCTTTTCAGCTCCTTTGGATGGTGGACTGGTGCCCCACGCTCATCCATAGTTTCTATACGATCTCAGGACCGGGTGCTTCTCCTAGATCTCAAGAAACTGCAGTACCGTCTCCTAAAGCGACGCTTGCCCGGGGTATTCGTGTTATTTGTTTTGTGTTTTTTCTGTTGTATAGAGATTCAATCAAATGAAAGCTTAACCGAAGAATCGGGAGAGGCCCTCGAAGACGAGACCGCCAAAGATGACGAAGCCGAGGATACCTGTAGAGGAGATGACATTAGTATATGGAAGCTCCTTAAAGCGATGAAGGCATCTTGGCGTTCAAGGACATACCGATCCAGAACATGGAGACAGGCGACTTCTGGACCTTCTCAACACGCTTCTTAATCTGATCATCCGACTTGCCCATCCTAGCCTCATTGCCCTTGGCAAAGGCCTCGTTGCGTCGTCGCTGCTGGGGAGTTTGCGCCTGGAAGGGAGTATCATATTAGCTCCATGATAGGATCGGCAGTGGATTGTAAGGGTCCGAGTTTGCGACGTACCATTGTGTTTAGTTGTGGGGGGTTATATAAAGAAGAAATTAAAGAAGGAATATACAGGAGAAATCGAAAAGTAGGATAGTTGTGATATGGAATTGGACCTTGTCGTGTTCAAGTACTTGGAATCGTCTAGGGGACAGATTTCACAGGCCTGTAAAGGAACGGAAGTTAAATGGGCTGGCTGCTAACAATTTTGGGGACATGTGTTCCCTTCCCCTTAAAGACAGACAAGGGAAAGTGACAGGGGAAACTAAAGACCATCTCCTTCCCCCCATCGGCCCCGCCCCCACTTTGCCGCCTTGCCACATGTGGCTGGAGCCATGAAGCTTTAATTGTTAGGTGCTTTGCTTTGATTCATTCTTCCATCAATATCAGCATCATGATGTCGACAACATTGACGAGGCTACGGCCTATGATTGCGCCAAGGAGCTTTTATAGCAGAAGTCTGGTTAGGAGGACCTATGCGAGCAAGACGCAGCCCAGCCCAGTGGTACGTATAAAAACTCACTTGTCAGGCTTATATTGACAGTGGTGTAGTCTCGGTTCTATCGCACTTTTACACGACCTATCGCAAAGACTCTTCTGATTGCGGTGTTTACGTATCAGTTGGTTTACTGGGGTTGGGTGAAGCTCGAGACGGATGAGATCCGCGCGGAGCGAGAAGGTTGGTCTTAACGTGAGATATGCGATGAAGCAGGGAGGCTAATCTGGTTTATATGTAGCTACAATTGAGAGGCTTGAGACGACGATTAAGGAGCATGATGCTGCGACAAAGGCAACAAAGGCCTGAAACTATGTTGTGAGCGGACAGATGACGCTGGGCGATAACGAGGCAAGCTTTTGCCTAGGTTTGTTGAGTGTAGGATACCGATATACCAATTATTCACGTTATTCAAAACAAAACGCGCACGTATGAGTTTCTAACATCAAGGCTAAAATTCATATTATCGCAATGTAACTATTCTCAGATGTATCTCTGCTAGTGCCCTCTAACAAGAAAACGCCTGACATACCCAAGAAACAAACATCTTAAAGTGTCAGCCAGATCATCAATGACATGGCACTCAGGACAAGAGCACCTGGACGAACAACATCTGCTGCGCTGGTCCTTGTCCTTGCCTCGCCAGGGTAGTTACATGTTATACTCTTAACATCCGGATTCCGCTCTGCGTAGCTCACGCCAAAGCTTGGGAACCCAGGCTGTGGGCAGGTGAAGCTCATAGCAGCGGGACACGCCTGGACAACCTCATAGCAAACATCGTCGCATGGCAATAGCTCCTTGTACGGGCCGGGATTGACAGTCTTGTCGATCCAAGCGTTGCGGGACGAGTTGTTCGCAGAAGACTTGAGACCCTTGCCGAAATTGTCGGGGAGCTTAGTTCCGTTAGGGAAGGCCTGGAAAGCATTACGAACAACGCTGAACCTGCTTCCACCCATCACATCCTCGCAGCGAGGAATTGTAACGGTGCAGAGCCAACGCTTGTAGGCTTCGCGGCATTCATCACAGTCTCGTGCTAACGAATAGCGCGACTCAGGGGGTGCTTCGCAGGGCATCTGCATCATCACCTTTTCAAAGTTGGCATACATCTTTTTAGCGTAGTCGTCGTAGTGTTTGGCCAGGGCTGTGTTGTTGAACTTTTTGTCGTTGCCGGGAACGGCATATTGTGTCTCGTTGCAGAAGTCGAGGTCTGTGACCATCTTACAGTTTGTACCTGATGCCAAATTAGATCATGTTCAGAGAAATGAGATGATTATCGCTCTTACTCGATGACGTCTCAAATGAGGTGGCACGGTAGACAGTGCCTCCACCGCCTATCGTGCGCCCAGACTTTGTATCTCTCTTGCTGCTACTGTCTGGCATCTGTACTAGAATCCCCGAGTATGTAGTACTGGTGTTGAGCCCTGCAATCAGGAATTGCTGTTTGGGCATTCCTCCTGGTCCTCGTGTTGTCACACCAGTGGTCACTCTGTCATTGTGTCGCCCAGTCTTCTGGCCGTTGGCCCAAATTTCCGCGTTCTGCGTAAGACCACAAGCTGAGTGTCGCAATCCATCAATTGATCTCAATTTCTCGTCACCAACAAATATCTGATAAGGAGGCGGGGCTTTCATGATCTGCTGGGTCTCACTTGAATCCTGGGTGAGATCACTCGTGACAAGGAGGGCTGATGTTGAGTCAAAGTCCATCAACAATAGTTGAGCGGTACCGTTCTTAGCATCGTAGTTGTGATAGTACTCATCAAATGATATGGCGATCTGGTATTTCCATTGTCCATCGTACTTTTGTGTGAGGTTCTCGGCCACAACGCTAATATAGATGTCATCGGTAGCATTCATGGTCAACATGACTGCACCCTCGTCGAACGGTATCTTTTTCGTATCAGGGTTGGACTTGTTGTAATTGCCCGCCGTTGGACACTTGACTTTGCTCGTCGTTGAAGTATAAAGGCTGAGCTGCGGTGTCGTCTCGGGGTTTTTATTTTTGTCTTTGGATTTCAGAATTGGTCTGTCGCAAGTATTGGCAGAAACATAGATAGTCTTTGTCTTTGCTCGACGATAATGCTGATGGCCAGACCCGTCGCCAACATCCTTCGATATATGGACATCATCGTCCCTCTTGTTGTTACCAAACAGGGTCTTTTTGTCCACGGTATAACAGACAGTCCCTCCAGGAATTATCGATCTACTGTCGGGGCCATTGTTGGTCAATAGTGGCTGCTCTAGCGGCGCACGCCCAATAATACTTCGATCGAATGCCGCAAACTCGGGTTCGTATATCAAGTCCGACGCATCGCTTCGTTCGATAGGTGTTTCAAGATCGAATACGGTTCCGCGCAATAGGTCAGCTGCATCTGTGTATCCAGGGGCGCAGAGTAACAAGCTCAGCACCAAAGCTAATAAATATGTAATCGTCGACATAGAGGGTCGTAATATGGGTGAATTGGGTATCATGATGGTGGGCGTTCCCTCCAGGGGCGTTCGCCTTTTGATTGAGTTCAACTTCGAATTATCGACGCGCAATTAGCAAATGAGCGTGGTGTTTTCGTCGCATTAAGGCTTGCTATTGGCTGCGAGCTATCATCGTGAGTTCTCCCAAAGCCAAATTGTGGAGATATTTTATCGTCTTGGGAGTGAAAAGATGAAGAAGTGTAAAACAAATTGGGTGGTTCAGCCCACGATAAGATGCTACTCTTTACTGCTGACAGGCATGTCCTATCCTGATTTACCCTGATGCACCAAGGAGGATCTCAAGGGGAAGTGAGGCGCAGCCATGGTTATCCTGGGGGTGCACAGCCACAGATACATTAGCTCAGCTAGGTCAGTGCCCATGGTCGGGTCTTTTTGGGTCTGGGCGAACGGTTACGGAAAGCTTGGACCATGCTAAAAAGAAGGGTTCCATGGCCGCTACGTCAATTGTTCGTAAAGTCACGCCAGATCGGAACAGATCGTGGACCAAGTAGGCCTGAGCTTGGCCACCAGTAAGAGGGTGTGGATTATTAGCATAGGGAAATATATCAAGAAAGAAAGTGTATGGAAGAAAATTAAGAAATTGAGCACGCGACAGTTAACAGATAAAAACGTTTAAGAACAAAGACCCTTTCTTCAATGCTGTAGATCCAAAGCCAGAAGAGGTGGGGTAAGCAAAACGGTATAACCCGCAATACGTGTTCTCATGGAGCTTCAAAGAGAGCATTCGTCAAAAGCAAGATAATTCTAGTGCATTCATTCATCACACAAAGTCATTCGACATGAGTCTTCCCGGCAACGTCCAACAGTCCAATACAGCATCTCTAGCTTGTATAATTCCTAACCCTGGTCCTCCTTCTCATCCCCTCCAATTTGCGTAGCGAGGTATTTGAAGCTACTCAGTTCCTATAAATAACCATTTTCCATTCCTATGATACCGAAATTGCTTGATCCGGGGCATGCGGCATGCGCAAGAGTTGGCTTAGCGATCAAGCTGGACCTCGGAGACCGTTTACTCGGTCTTGTCGAGGCCGTCAGCCTTAGCACGGAGGCCAGAAGCAGTCGAGCCGGTCTGCACGAAGTATCGGCCCAGGGTAGGGGACAGGAAAGATCGGAAGATGAGCTCAGCACCCCTATCCAGGTCAGTTTCTTAAGCAAATCCTCCGGGTAGCGGGGCATCAAGACCCGCATTGCAACTTACCGGAAAGCAGGGAGAGAGAGCCAGAGGAGGAAGATAAACTTGAAGACAAAGTAGAAGGGGAACCAGTAGACAACCTGGACGAAGCTCTCAATCACGGTAAACAGGGAGAAGACGACCCAATACTGTACAGGCAGTTAGAAACCATTTGTGATCATGAAGAAACTCGGCGAAGCCCGGAATAAGCTCCGAGGATAAGGAAAAAGAGGCCACGTACAGTCAACCACTGAGTGTCATCCTCCTTGTTGTGGGTGAAGAGGGCAGCGAGCGAGTAGTAACCGGGAATGACGAAACCAGCCAAGTTGGTCAGAAGCTGGCCTCCGAGGTTGAAGATGATGAGGAAGAAGTAGAGAGCGCCGACACCGATGGCGGCATAGGCCTTGGGAACACCAGCCTGCTTCTCGAGGTTGTTGAGGGCAGGGTACTTGGAAAGCTATACGAATGGCATCACCGTCAGCATTTGAAACGTTGCGCAATTTGTGCTGGACCGGACTGGACAGCTAAAGCGGTTACGGTCGCAGAGTGAGGGGACATACCTCACGGTCGAGCTGACCAAGGTACTGCTGAGCCTTGTCTTGGGCGGACATTGTTGGTTATAGTTGAGTGTTGAAACGTAGTATCGTAGAGACGTTGTGAAGCTGCAGAAGAGTTGAAAAAAAGACGTTGGAGGGGTTGGTTGTGTAGTGTATTGAAATAGCTAACTTAGCGTTCAATACGTAAGAGTTGAATGGACTGGAAGAGGGCACCTTTTATCGTGGCGCTAGCTCCAGCTGAGATGGGGAACGGATTTAGGACAAGACCCAAGCGAATCTTGGAAGCGGGAAGAAAATTGACGCGGCGTCAGTGTCAGTGACCGAGAGTGACTGTGTGTCAGTGGCTTGTGACCCTGTAAGTTCGGGGGTTTTTGCGAGATGAAGTGCTAAGCTGATCAGCAAGACGCTTAAGGCGGGTGGGTGATGGTGTGCAGCTGATGAATAGTTATTAATGAACATTCATTAGTTTGTATAGTTCGGCAAAGTCGCTCTTTGTTACCTATATAATGCTATTGAGTTTGTGCAATTGACTCCATCTCCAGATTTAGGTCATGAACACCTATCTTCTGATAAATCAAGCCCGTTCATAATGGCTGGACTACATGATTCCAAGTATGACGCAGGGTACTTTATTCAGTAGCGCTACTGCACACTATCACATGTATCTATACCAAAAGTGACAGCACATGAGAGGAATTACATCATTCAAACAACAAACACCAAAGGTTTAGGGGATCCATACATCGGGATGCGGCATGCTTTTGTGTATGCTCTCGGCAAAGTCGTTTGCTTAGTAACGAACTCAAGGCGATATGCCTTACATATAAGCAGTTCGCGAGTGGTTCGCACGGCATATATTGGGCTATGCGGATAACCAAGATGTGGCACTAAATTATCGAAGAACGGAAACGCATTCTAATCACTTGAACCTTCAGAATTACGACTCAGATACTCTACTTATTCTCGTCTCATCCGCAGTTAGGCAAATGTCTCGTTGGTTGTCTAGGTTTCCCTCTCTCGTCTGTTTCTCATGTGCAGAGGATTGTGACTGTGATCTCGTGCACGCATTGTACACAGAACATGTGCTTCACATCTCACATCTCTCCTGGACAACAACGGCAACTGAATCTCGGCCAAGATTGTCAATCCAGGCTGAATCAATCTCTTGCCCACGGCTATTCACATTGCAATGGACGATCAAAGACTGTTAAGGGCAACCAGCATATCCTCCATAACTGAGAACACATCCGAAGGCTCGCAGTGAGCACCTTTGGCCGGGGAAGGACTAGGAGCCTCAAGCCTCAAGACACCAGATCGAGACACATCGCAAAGAAGTAATGATGCGTAGCCAGTCAAATCTCGTTTCTTATCATAAGAGGAATTTCGGCTAATTAGCGGACTCGAATGTGCCACCAAACCAACCAGACAATGCTTTCCAATGAGGATCGAGTGAGACAGCCAATAGAACAAGTGGATAATGCCCCCGCTCTGGGAAGATTACCTAACTGAACCACTGACTGCTGTCCCATCTCTCGTTGACCTCGCAACGACAAAACAAGGACAACAACAGGTCCATCAACGACAAATTGTAACCCTCAGCGCCGCGCCAAACTCTACCCGTGTAGCTTTCTGCGCGGCATCATTGAAACTGAATTCTTTTGGATCAGCTCCTCCTGGTCTTTTTCTTTCCTCTCGAGTCCGTGGCGGCGCTTTTTTCCTGTTGAGTTTCATTGTTATTGAAGGCGGCGCACCCGAACACACCCCAGGCCAGCCAATGTTTGTTGTTTGGTAGCAGAGCCCGCCCACAAATTCCTCTCTTCCGTCACCTAAATCAACACAACGTCCCTGTCCCCGTCCAGCCCAGCCCAGTCTCGTCTCGTCCCTCAACTAAGTATGGAGCAAAGTAAGTTAACTCTCCCCCTGTTTTTCTTCTTCCCCCGTCAACCCCGAGCCTAAACAAACTCCCCTCTCGATGCTTCGACATCAACGCGACACCTGACATCACAAACATAACAAGCTTTTTCCCACCAAAGCATAAACTCCCCTTTTGCTCTCATGCTTAACCATAAAGTCTCCAGCAATTGTTGACATTCTCAGTGGACATAACAGCTTCAACTCAATCCCACGTACCAGCCACACGCGCTTCCGTCAGATCGGCAAGACGACCGGTATCTCGAGCTTCAACATCTTCAATCCATAGCATCGACCAGTCTGGCTTTGCCGACACCTCAGACATGTTCAACGGGCAATGGATACCGGCCCAGCATGGACAAGTCCATCCAAATGCCCACCCTCAGAACCATGGTCATGTCAAGGACATGAACAATCATCAGATTACACCAGAGGAAATGATGATTGCGCATACGCTCCAGGCCGGCCAGGATTTTTCATCACTGGATCCTTCCATGAGTGCACCAATGGGTCATCCGATGTACCAACAACACCAACAGCCTCAACAGCCTCAACAACCAAAACACCCCATGCAGCGGCACCCGTTACCCGCTGAGCAGCAGTATAGCAATCATATGAGCTTCGCCGAGGGAGACAGTCAAATGATGGAAAGGGACGATAATGACGAGGGCGATTCACATGTGGGAATGGTCGGAGCCCCAAAGTCCACGTCGAATAGATCGAGTGCAAACAATGAGATTGAAATGAGGGCATTGTTCAGACAGAACGAAAAGCGCTCACTGGAGGACGTGGCGACTGAGCTCCATGGTAATGAACGAGGCCCTCACTCGGAGCGAACCCGACAAGTGTTTGCAATGCTTTGGTATGTCGTGGTGTTTTCCGTCTTTGCGATGGTGTGTATGCTGACCATCTTGATAGGATCAATTCCGTTTGTGAGAAGGGCAAAGGCTCTGTCCCCCGAGGACGAGTATATGCCAACTACGCGTCGAGATGTGCCACCGAAAGAATAACTGTGCTCAATCCCGCCAGCTTTGGCAAGCTCGTACGCGTCCTGTTTCCCGGGTTAAAGACACGGCGACTAGGTGTCCGGGGAGAGTCCAAGTATCATTATGTCAACTTCACCCTGAAGGATGACCAACCGGACGTCCGGGAACCTTCGGTACAGCCAACACGGCCTCTGCCAGAAACTACGAGCTTCACTCAAAGCTTCAAGTATGTTCCCCCTTCGGTCGTAATTCGTGTGTACCTGCTCACAGAGTATTAGCACTCTTCCTTCCCAGTCGACTGTCAACTTGAGCCAAGGTGCACTGCCTTCGCCTCACATTGGCACCGAAGTCAAACCTACCGCGACATCACATCAATCCGGCTTCCGATCACATAGCATATACAACCAACCCCAGATTACCAGTATCGATCATCTCAGCTCAACCACGGCAAAGACTCAGATCGAACTCGGTTTTCATCCTACAGATGAGAACTCCAGTGACCCTGCGACACCTCTTCCTCTCCCTCACATCGAACCATATCTTCCTCCAGGCACCGATGATGACGCTGCCAAATCATTATCAGCATTATACCGCTCCCACTGCACGTCACTAGTTGAGTGTATTAGGTACTGCAGGGAGAAGACTTTCTTCCACCTATACACTTCTTTCCAGGGAACACTCACCATGCCCGTACAAAAGCTGTTTGCGAACCCAGCATTGGCTCCTTGGATTGAGGAATGTGATTTTGTGCTTTACCAGCGCATGTTGAGGATCGTATCTGTTCTTAAACTCCAGGTTATTCCAAAAGCTGTGCTAGATATTCTGAGAAGCATTTCGGACAAGTTGGTGCTTCATATTCGCGAGTCCTTTCAGGGCCAGCCCCAGCATGTAATCCGTGCTAAGGAAGGGCCCGCGGTACTCTTTGTTGGCCTTCTCGACCGAGCATTGAGAGTCAACTTGACAGCTCACGCTGCTGCTAACTTTCTGTCGAGCCCTGAGCAGCGTAACCAGATGTACATCGATTGGATCACAACGATCCGTCCTCGAAAGATTGCTGAGTGCGTTCCCACTCGGGGTATGGACGATGTTGTGAGTCTGCTGCTCCGTGAAATTCGCGATCTTATCGATCCCAAGGATGTGCCTTGGGAAGTGGAGTGTCTTACCGTCTATGGAGACGTCCTGTCGCGTAAGAGTCATCTGCCGGATGACAGCGGCGCTGATGATAGTGCAGAAGCCCCCAATCAGAGCGAACCATATCAGCTGGAGCGTTGGGTTACGTTCATAAACAGTCTGCCTGCCAGGTTCCCCTACGCTTCAGCGTATGATATCATGCTGTATGTTGAGCGTATCGGAACAGCAGTGATGCGGGATATCACCGTGAGCCAAGGCAAGAGCTTCGGTGCATGGTGGGTGACAAAGACGTGGGTGGATGAAATGGTGTGCTTTATGGTGGAGGAAGGAGGATTTATGAAGCAGAAGAGTAGCCAGACAACCGGGTCAACGACACCCACGCCTCCTCAAGCAGCCAAAGACACGAGCCGACAAAATTCCCGATACAGCAGCGATGAACTCAACCTTAGCAACACATCACAGAACCAAGGGGAGCGTGCGCCATTTCCCCCAGCCAACAAACCTAACCAGAGCTCAATGAGTATGGGCGGGGGTGACATGCATGACGACAGCGGAATTGGGATTAGGACGCCCGAGGAAGACTTTCCCATGGACAAGTTTGGCTTCACCGGCACAGACAGCCAGGACCATAGCCTATTAACAGGGTCAGAGTTTGCTGTTGAAGATATTTGACGGTTTGAAGCAAGGCCGAAAGGACTGTGTACGTGTCGAACTGATATGGGGACTGGCGTTCCGGGGACGGGATATCGATTATACCCTTGGGTGTTTTAATACAATACAGTGTTCAGTGTTTCTCAGAGAGTGGTGCCTTAATTCCCAGGCTTGATGGGATGATGGAACGAAGATATGATGATTGCCTAGAGACAGGAGTGAGTAGTGAGGAGCGCTGGGCATGTTCGAAATTGGCAACATCTCTGTAGGATAGATGTTGTGCTCGGTGGTTTCTGTTAACACTTGATTTCGTGTTCTTGGATCGGGAGTTCTGAGTGTATAAGCGGTGTCAGGTTTTGGTAAGGCGCACCGCAAGTAGGGCAATGATTTTGAGAATAAGCGATTAGTATTTGTATGTCATAGAAAGAATAAGAGAATATCCGAGGATGGGCAGCTTTAAATAAGTACCTATTCAGAGTAAGTTTTTCAAGTAGTCATTAAATGTTTGAGGATAGGCAGCCTTAAATATGTGCTTAGGGTAAGTTCTAAATATTGCGCTCAAACTCTGATTGGTTGAAGCTCTGGTTTATCGTTTGGCTCGGGTCAATGCAATTCGCCAGCGTGATTGTGAATCAATGTGTAGAGTCTATCTTGTATTTAACCACTACTGGCCTTCGTATCGCTACGTGTATGGTAATCTACTATCAGTACCTATAATTTCATCGTGTAAGTGAGTATCGACAGATAGCTCTGGTGGGGCCTTTAGGTGGAATTCAGCATTAGCGTAGTGGAGCCAGTTAACCGAAAGGAACAAGCAGAACAGAATAAGCCGAAGACGGAACCTCCAGCAAGGTCGAGTCATACCATACAGTCGACAGTGAATGAGATATACGGAGAAGACATACCATATCCTGGTATGAGCTGTTATTCGGAGGCAACTTCGGTCTTAGTTTGATGACTGCTTTTGATATTAAAGTATGATATAGAAATAACTCATGTTTACTGTATATAAAAATCATTCTCATCTTTATCTTCTTCTAACTCTTGAATCTTTCTCTGCACTGCCAATCTACCGAGGCGTTCTCTTACCCGCATCCAATTATCTTGAAACCTTGGCTCCGTTCCCGGACGGGCGATTTCATATCCAGTCTTTAGAATTGGGTATTGGCATTTATAACCTCTACGCTATCAACGAATTCTTTCCTTCATTTACGACACATTAGACTTCGTCATTTATCTAAGCACATCACAAGCCCAATTGATACTGGAACTGCGTCATAAGGATAAAGCTTGTCAATCCTCGACAGCCTGCTCGACACGTCTCTTTTACGAGCAATCCGATATAATTCGACTCTTACGCCATCAAATACTGCCCATCATCCCGTCTCTTGTGTTTAGCAGGTGCTGATTCAGGAAATCCGGAGGTGACTCGGTGGTTGTCCGTGGGTACGGCACACAACGGTGCCTTATTAGTGCCTCAATTGAGCTCAATTTTTTTCCCTCGGTGTTACTCAGCCGGAAAAAACGAACTCCACTACTATCAACTCTCTCTACATCAACCTTACTTGGGGAAAAAGGAAAAGAAGGGGATCCACGTTGAGAGACTACAATCTTGAACATTAATTTCTCTTACTGCACGGAAAAGCAATCATGGGAAGTCTCTCCCACAGCAATTCGCCGTCCCTCGGCTGGGTCGTCCAGAAATTCGGCGGGACCAGCGTGGGCAAGTTTCCGGACAAGGTTTGTTGTTCCCTGAAAGACATTATCTGTTGTTTCTATGGGCATTGCTAATACATGAGTGTCCAGATTGCCAAAGATATTGTCAGGTATGATACTACTCTCTGAAATTTGAGCCTGAGGAGGAATATGAGAGGAATATGGCTTAGAATTCTTTATATGACTATGACTAATCCCCGCCAATAGAGCCAGTTTGTCTCACAACAGAGTTATCGTCGTCTGCTCTGCAAGAAGCACGGGGAAGAAAGCTGAGGGCACCACCAGCCGGTAAGTTTTTCTCTCATATTTATTATACACACAAACTCTCATCAGAGTTATTGGTACGATTCAATGGCTAATCACCAAATAGATTACTCGCCGTCTATGGTAAGCTCAGAGGTGTCGGCGCCGCCATGTGCGTCGACGAAGAGCAACAGAACGAACTGGTTGAGCAGGCCCGTGGATTAATGCTCGATATATGCAATGACCACGTCTTTGCCGCTGAGGCTTTCATCAAAGACCAATCTCTGCGTGACATACTCATCCAGACCATTAAGGATGAGTGTCAAGAGCTTGTCGAGTATATCGTGGCTGCAAAGCGGTTTAACCTCGAGATTAACTCAAGAGCAAAGGACCGTGTCATTAGCTTCGGTGAGAAGCTGAGCTGTCGGTTCATGGCGGCTCTTTTGCAGGATGTGGTGAGCACGCCCACATGACGCTGTCTCACTTATACATGGAATAATATGTTAACATTTGACCAGGGAGTTGAGTCTGAATATGTCGATCTTTGCGACTCATTCCACTATGATGCCGCTGAGAGACTCGACGATAAGTTCTACCGCACGGCATCTGAGGCTTTCACCCGCAAGATCGCCGCCTGTGAAAACCGCGTTCCTGTCGTCACTGGTTTCTTTGGCAATGTTCCTGGCAGTCTTATTGACGGCGATATCGGCCGTGGCTACACTGATCTTTGCGCTGCCCTTCTCGCCGTAGGCGTCAAGGCTGATGAACTGCAGGTCTGGAAGGAGGTTGATGGTATCTTCTCAGCAGATCCCTCCAAGGTGCCCACAGCACGCCTGCTCTCAACCATCACGCCCTCGGAAGCAGCTGAGTTGACCTTTTACGGCTCAGAGGTTATTCACCATCTTACCATGGATCAAGTCATTCGTGCTGAGCCGCCGATTCCCATCCGTATCAAGAATGTTAAGAACCCTCGCGGCAATGGCACTATTGTCGTTCCTGACCGTATCCTCTCGGCCGGTCACCAACTTAGACACGACTCTCCCAAGCCTGAGGCGGAGCATAAGAAGCCCAAGCGACCTACAGCCGTCACCATTAAGGACCACATCAGCGTCATCAATGTGCATTCGAATAAGAGATCGATTTCGCACGGGTTTTTCGCTCGCGTCTTTTCTATTCTCGACACTTACTCCATCTCCGTTGATCTTATCTCTACTTCTGAGGTGCACGTTTCTATGGCCATCCACTCGAGCAGTCAGCAGGTCGAAGCCTTTGGAAAGGCTACCAAGGAGCTTGCTGAATGTGGCGAGGTGAGCGTGCTTAACGACATGGCTATTTTGAGCCTGGTGGGTGCTGAGATGAAGAACATGGTCGGTATTGCAGGCCGTATGTTTTCTACTCTGGGTGAACACAACGTCAACCTCGAGATGATCTCGCAAGGTATGTATATGATATACGCGTGTTTATGCTCAGTGTACTAACAAAGACGAATAGGTGCCAGTGAGATCAACATCTCCTGCGTGATAAGCGCAAGAGACGCCACTCGGGCTATGAATGTGTTGCATACCCATCTTTTTACCTTTCTTGAGTAAATGACAAATAGGGGGCGCATGGTATGGATGGTGTTCGCTTGCGATGGGAGTTGGTAGGGATATCCTTACGGACTTTGAGTTTATATATAGTCATTACCTCCTGGGTATGTTTTGGCTATGATTCAATGGAGTTTATGGAGTTTGTTGGACAAAATTGGATAGAGTAGCATGGCATCGGACGGGTGGTAAAATCGTATCAACTATTTACACTCAAAGGATATTTCAACAATCACTATTAAACGAGCCGCCATAACTCATCTAAGAAACACAGTGATCAGCCTCTCAGCAAATACGATAACATGACTTGTTGATATGACATATATTGCATCTTGTAGAAAGAAATGTGCTTGAGGTTAAAGATACAGGGTAAGCTCAAGTGCCGGGTGTTGACTGCATTGCTGGTGCGGGGCATCTGTGGGCTGCACCTTCCCCTGTCAGAGCTAACCACGGACCGACCAGCAGCTTCTTGAGAGATGTAACATGACCCAGCCCGACAAATATTCTAATTCTTACAACTAACCTAACTCACTATCGCGGTATTTATCAGTCAAACGCACCACTCGAAGACACCATCCAACGAAAGAAATCCCTTCATCAACGTCCCTCAAGCTCGAGTAATCACCCAATGTCGGTGTCGCTATATACGGAGAGTCCGCCCGCCACATGTTAGACCAGACCACCTAGATGAATGGATTGAACGCCGACCCATGGCACCGCAGAGGATATAATCGATAAACGAAACCCAGCGAAGAGAAATCGCTTGCACGGCGTCTCAAAGATATAGAATAATAGACCAACGACCGAAATCGCGATCGATACACCTCTCCAACCATGTATAGGTCCAAAACGGGTGCTGCCAATCGTGGCAGCATCCTCAGCACTCTCAAGGCCACCGAGATGCTCGATACGAAAGCCAATCTTCCAGCGGGTATGAACAACCATGACCACGAGACCGAGCGCCTGCGACTAACATGACGTTCCAGAGATCTTGGTGACAATTATCGATTACCTGCCAGTCGCTGATCAACTACGCTTTGCCCGAACATCACACCGCATGCGAGACATGGTTTATGACGATACACGATGGGTTTCTCGATTAAAAAGCATGGACTGCTGGGATGAAGTCGAGGCTCGCCGTCGATTCGAAGAGGCGGTGCGACGGAGGCGAGAGAGTGCCAATGCAGCAGCAAAACAGGCGAAAGGAATCGCGGGCCCTGCGCAGCCTGCAACAACGACATTATTCGATGCGTCCTTAGAGGAGGCAAAGAACCGCGCCGTGGCAGATATTCGTGATGGATTCGAGACTTTGGCGGTGGGGGCTTCAACAAACCCCGCTGAAGATCCGTCGGCATATTTGGATGTCTTCAAGAAAGCACGGAGTATTCGAGGCGGCGCACGACATGAGTACGGCAAGATATATGGCGCATTGGCCCCATTCTACTTTGACCTTGCGCGGGCAAAGTCTCATGCGGATCCTATCGTCTTCCAGGCGTTTCGCGACCCCGAGAAACAAGCGCAAATGCTCGCCAATCTCAAGAGATTTGCCAACAGTGATTGGTCGACTGGATGCCAGGAGCGAGAGGAGAAACTCTCAACCATGGTGGGTCTATTCGAGAGCGCCGTTCTCCGTGAGTTTGAGCAGGGCTATGAATTCTGGGATGTCGATGGACGAATGCATCGCTATGCGCATGTCCTACATACGCTCGACGGCGCAACAGGAGGTATAGATCTTTTCGTCCACAAACACCCCATATTCAACGACAATGAGTTGTTGGTGGTGAACGCTATGGACTGTCTTAACCAAGCGACACAGGATGAAAGCATCATACTCGAACCCTCACGAGTATTCTTCGAGATGTTGCTTGCCAAAGTCAACGAGCAAGCTTCAGTGATGGGCCGGATCTTCCCCAATCCTGAGCATGTGTTCTGGATCTTTGTAGAGAAGGTGAGGGAGGATATTATCATGGAATATACGACACCACTGTTTGACGAGGCCCATGAACGTAGCATGGCAGCCTACCTGAAAGCCGTGTCCGGCGTCTTTGAGCAGACATTGCTTTTCTTCCAATCCCTTACACCCCCTGAAGGATCGAAGCGAGATGTTAAGGAAGTAGCAAAGGAGCATTCATTGCGTGTTTTCGAACCACATCTCGACTTATACCTCCAAGATGAGTTGGAATTTTTTACAAATCATGCTGAGGCAGAAGTGGCAAGCTGGGAGAAGAAGCTTTCTGAACAGGATTCAACTATAGAGTCATTCTACATGTCGAACATCAACCGCTCGGCTGACAAGAAGGACTTTCTAAGCTCTTTCAAGAAGGTTGTTATGTTGCCTGTTACTGTGCTACCCAGCTTTCCTATGGGCTCCCCATTTACAACAAATAAGCCCACATCAGCAAAACCTACACCATCAACATCCAAAGAGCTGAATGGCTCTGGAACCCTTACCCCACAGCCCTCACGACCCGAGACACCTAGTTTAGGGGGGCTCGATGGCCAAAGAACTCCATTGCCTGCTCAGGCACCCACAGACGAGCTGGCTGCCAAGGCGGCTATCATGGCGTCGAAACTTGAGGGTATCAAGTCGCTGTTCAGCATCGAGGTAGCGCTCAACTTGGTCCACGCGGCCAAGACCAGCCTTGGACGTGCTTCTGTCTTGATCAGTCTCGGCGGACAGGCTGGCGGAGAAGCTCGAGAGCAGTGTGCGACCTTGTTCGTGGTGCTGTTGCGCATTCTGGGACAGAAGCATGTTAAAACTGGCTTTGACATGGCTGTCGATCACCTCTCGCACTATAACCCGCGAGAGGTTAACGATCATAACAAAGCGGGCGTCGCACCGCTTGTTACCTTTATTGAGCTTGTCAACGTTGGAGATCTAATCTCGCAGATGATTGACGTCTTTTATGAGCAGCAGCTTGCAACTCCCAAGATTGCTGACCGTAATGACTTCTTGGATCCAGCAGGTCTGGCCAAGAAGAAGTTCGAACAGATGCTCGACGAGAGTGTTGCAGCTGGTCTGAATAAGGGTATCGATGTTCTCATGGACGAGGTTGAATATCTTCAGGGCACAACTCAACCCCCCACAGACTACAACCCGGTTGATCCCTCGGCGCCATCGACGTCCTCTGCTTTTGGATCTGGGTTTGGTGGCAGCTCTAGCACCGTTGAGAAGCCTGCCGTGCCTGCTGCGGAGCCTGATATTGGTCCCACGGCCACTGCCAAGCGCATTGTCGAGCTCGTGTCAGCACACACAAAAATGCTTGTCGGCACCACTGACAAGTCCATACTCGACGTGTTTAACGGCGAGGTCGGCCTTCGTCTCTTCACAGCTATCTGTAAGCATCTCAAGCGACAGCGTATCAGTACCGAGGGCGCAATTACTCTCATCGCCGACATGAACATCTACTATGAGTACATTCGCACGCTGCGCAACCCTGACCTGCTTGCCTACTTTGCCGCTCTGCGTGAGCTAAGCCAAATCTTCCTGATTGACCCCCGGCATGCGCGTGAGATGGCTACAGTCATTGCAGACGGTGACCGTTTTGGTGGCGTGTTTCGTGCCGAGGAAGTCTACGAGTATGCACAGAGAAGAGCGGACTGGTACCAAGTCAGGAAGAGCGTCGAGAGAGCGATGTATGGGCTTGAGTGCGTGCTTATGTGAGCAATTGGAATAGAAAAGGCTGGTCTGGATGTGAATGTATTTACGAAATGACGAGGTCGATATTACGAAGATATACCAAGAGCCAGTATTTAGTTGGGAGGTATATAAATGGTTTCAAATTTATGATGATGAAGGGATCAGAGTATCTAAGATAATGTCCCGTTTTGAATGAAGCCATGTACCTTTGCCAAATGTCGCGAATTTCTCTCTTCGCCCTTCCGAATCCAAACGCCAAAGAATGCCCAATAAAAGAATATGCCATGTGTTCATAAAAGACCCATCATCTCTGCGCCTTATCTAACTGTTCTATTTCATGCCACCAAAGTCGAGCTTGCGAGCAACCTTGGAACCCCTGTCGTCGTCAATTACGCCAGGTCGTCTCTTGAGATCAGCGCCCATCTTGTCATCAGCTCCTGCGCCACCCTTTCGAGGCAGATCTTGCTTGCGGGTGGGCTTGGGCTCAGAGTGCCACCATGAATGCTCGAGCATGCCGCGGGCAGTGATGCGCTTCTTAGGGTCGAGGATGAGTGTCTTCATAAGAAGGTCCACGCCGTCTGAGCCGACAGTACCAAAGCGCATCTCGTACCAGTCCTTACCCTTGACGGGATGTTGCCCAGGGACAGCATAACCAGGAAGTTTGGTGACACCAGGCCAGTTGTCATCTGTCGGAGTGCCGACGAGTTCACAGACGAGACGGACCTGGTCAAGATCTGTGTTGCCGGGGAGGTAAGGCGCGCGCATTACCAGCTCGGCAAAGACAGTTCCGACGGACCAGACGTCAACGGCGCCGCTGTAATGCTTTGCGTCGAAGAGAAGCTCAGGGGGTCGGTACCAGCGGGTGATGACACGCGAGGACATGAGCTGATGAGGATCGGCGAAGCTGCGCGCAAGACCAAAATCAGCAAGCTTGACCTCGCCGTCATCCGCAATTAACAAGTTGTTTGGCTTAATATCACGATGAAGAACAAAGTTTTCATGACAAAACCAGACGGCGCGGGTGAGCATGCCCATCCACGTCTTGATGTCTGCGGCACCATAGCGGACGGATTCCGTATCGCGAATAAGCATCTCGAGATCGCCGCGGGGCAAGTACTCGAGGACGAGGTTGAGGTTTTGATCCTTTGAAGAGAAAACGGAGAGAAGAGAGATAATGTTTGGGTGGGAGAGCTCCTGGAGGTGCTTGAGTTCGCGGACGGCGTCGGGGGCCATGCCTTCGTCGTATTCTTTCTGGACTTTGATCTTCTTGATGGCGACGAGGGTGGTGGGCTTTGAGCGGAGATGACCCAAGAAGACGACGGCGTAGGTACCTTCACCTAGCTTTTTGCCTTCGGACTGTTAGAGCAATCCTTCATATGGAGAACAGTGTGTCATACCCTTAACGTATTTGCGCTTCTCTTCATCGTTCATCTGCTCCGCAAGATCGAGTGTTGTAGGGATGCTAGTCGGCGCAGGCGCTGAAGTCACAGGAGGCATGGGTGTTCCATTGGAGGAAGATGTTTGCGAAGTGACGTTCTTGAGAGGCGAAGAGATTGCGCGGGCGAGATTTTGCGGTTGCGCGGCTTCGACGGTGTGTGTTACGACTGGTGAGAGCGCCATGATGAATGGAGAACAAAGAGACTGTAAATAGGTAGTGTTTTAGGAGCTGGAATAGCCAGCTGTGCAATGTTGAAAGACCTCGTTGGTGTGAACGAGGCCTGTAGATGCTGTAGGCGCTTCAATGAGTGGCTGCGCGTTGTTGCGCGATCGATGAATCTGAATCGAGTTCGATGTTTGGTGTTGTTGAATCAAGCTGATAGGCGGCCCCAGTTCAAGGTCCATGCTTATCGTTATCGTGGATTCGAGATCGGAACATCGGAGCTTATCATGCCGATGAAAGCCAAAGTATCTAAGGTACGTACTCCTCCATTCGCTTACACCATCCATGACCAACATCTCGTTCCTCACTCTGCCCTTTCGCGTGAAGATACCGAGAAAACGCGTCCATTCAGACTTTTGATCACGGTTTTTAACTCTAGGCAGTTCAATCAGCAACGAATGGAAATATCACAGCCTTCGGCCTTTTCCAAAGTTTGTAGGCGTCCCCGAAGTCCTCTACTGGAGCAAAGCTGCTCTTATGATGAAGGTGAGGGAGTCATGAGGCGATAGTATCAGAGAAGACGCGACGGTGCTACGGTAACGCTTCATCTAGGTAGTTCTGTCTCCATTGATAAGCTAATAGAGTGTCTCGATGAACGCCTCGTGAGGGGAATCTTTTGAGTAGCAGAACTTTAAAGCCGGCTCTCTGAAGATGTGATATTGATGCGTATGAGGCGTTGAAATGTATGACTTGTGGTCAAGATGACACGATTCCATTTGATGTCTTCCCTCGATGAGCCTGATATCAAGAAGCTGCGCCTTCGCTATCAGTGTGGTGATTATTTGATGGCTAAAGAGTTCACCACCGGGGCTTCCGTATTGTATGTCGATGATTCTTTGAAGATATCTCAATGATCATGTATTCGGCATGTGAGGGATGAAGATGAAGAGGCGACGTGGTTATTTAAGATTAGTTTGATCCAGCATATTGTCTTGCTTTTTGTTTCGGCATCACTATCACTTTTGGTTCAGTTCACAGCCACTGGCCAAACATTATTTGCATTCTCTGTACATCATTCTAGAATCTTCGCCATGAGATTCTCTCTCCCCCTCATTGCACTTTGTGCAGTTCCCGCCGCCGTTGGATTTGCCTTCCCAGGTAGCTCCAACGGTGTTGATAAAGTGGACAAGGACTCCGACTCCAGCGTCTGGGGAAAGGATAATGGCCACCATGGCCATGAGCACCACAGGCACCACAAGGATCCTCAAAAGCATGACCATGGTCTGGCTAAGCACCATCATAAGTCCCACAAGCACAAGCATAAGCATCTTCATCCTCATGAGCATCTCCATCATCACCACCACAAGCATCCTGTCAAGCCTTGCCATATCCTCACGGAGGAGACCACCTGCAAGGCCTTCCATGAACTCGCCGATCAGGTTGAGAAGGTGATCCATGCTGTCCAGACTGAGGACTGTGGTAACAATGAAGACTGCTGGCGTGTAAGTTGATACATGTATCCCATATAGCTCTGTGGCAACTAACATGAATGATAGAAAACCATTCATTATATCTACGCCCTTGAGTATAGCCTAGATTTGTTCGACCAGTTCATTGATAAGACTTCTCTTAAGAAGTGCTTCAACTGTGGCCAGGAGTCTGCCGTTGTCGACTGTTACCTTACTGTAAGTTTCACCTTACTAAACAGCTTACAAGGGTTACGCTAACAGTCATAAGTATGCCGATAATCTTATCCGCCTACTCAAGGTTCTCAAGCAACAAGCCAAGTATCTTGAGGGTGAGGTCGACCGACCCGTTCTCACTGCCATCAACAGCCTGCGCGTTGCCAACTATGTGAGCTATCCTCCTGGTACAAGAAAGTGAACCCATCTGACATGATATACAGGCCTTGACTTATGAGTTCGGTCGCCGGATTAACTGCAAGAAGACTCTCAAGATCATCATGGAGAAGCAGGGTGCCAACGATGGCAGCACCAAGGGCAGCGTCCAGCAGGCCTTCAACAAGTTCATCTACACTCCTCTGATCACCGGCGAGGACTTCAAGAACAAGGGCTCCTACGGCAAGCCCAAGAGCTACGGAAAGAAGGAGTCCGAGCCTGAGGAGGAGGAAGAGAGGAAGAACAAGCACGTAAAGTACTACAAGCACCACCACGAGCACCACCACGGTCATAAGCATGGCCACAAGCACGGTCACGGACACAAGCACCTCCACGGCCACCATCATGGACATCACCATGGCCACAAGCATGGACATAAGCACCACTACGAGCACAAGCACGAGCATGATAGATATGAGCACGACGATCCTCACTATCGCCACCATGAAGTTCGTGACTTTAAAAATTCTTACCTTGTTGACGAGGACATTTACTCACCCGAGCCCAGTAACTCCAACTACGTGAGAAACCCGTACGGCGAATATCGAAACACGGAGAGGGAGGCAGATACAAGGAGTTACGCGCAGGGTAAGAAGGAGGGGCTTAGGGAGAAGAAGGAGGCGGATACGATGAGATATTTGCTGAGTAAGAATGAGAGGCTTAGGGAGGATAAGGAGTCTATCGAAGATCAAAACGCGGGGAGGGAGGCGGATACGAGGTATTACTTGGAGAATAAGATGAGAAGGCTTCGGAAGAGTGATGAAGAGTTGGAAGAACAGCCTCAGACTCTTGTTTCTACGAAGGAGAAGATGGGTAGCGGTAGTCCTTATAATCAATATCATGGTTATCATGGTTAGGATTAGAAGGACTAGGTTGGATGAAGTATTCACGGGGTTGCGACTGAAGAGTTGAAGTTGGATTAATATTGAGTTGGAATGGAGAGTGAGAGTTGAGTTCAGTTGATTGATCAGATTGAAAAGATGAGTTTGAGAGTTGATATTGGTGTTGAAGTTGAGTTGAAGTGTTTATGTTAAAGGTTAATTGTGATTGGATACTGCGTACTTGAGTAAGGCAGCGGCTAGAATGTAAGAGCCCTGCTTCAGCTCATGATTCATGCAAGGATTGTAGTGAGGGCCCCTTATTTCTTAATTGTCCCCACCTGGCGACGTCGTTGGCTTGAGGCTTAGGCTACAGACTAAGCGAAGATTGTGATGTAATCAACTGTATACTAAGCAAATAAATGGAATGATGTCATTCGACTTTTTTGATATGTAATTTTCTTTCTCAAGCAATCAGATGCGCTGGGTATTCCCCATCTAGACTAGTTCTTTTTCTTTTTCTCTTCTTCCCTTCTTCTACGCCACTGTATCGCCATGAGATTGCCGCGTAGACCCCCCCTTGTAATGCCGCGTCAATGCCAAGTTATTAGAATCACATCAGCCATTCTTGGCTCTTTTGCGCTGCAGCGAGGCTGATGAGGCACTGCCGTTCTAAAAACCCGGACTTTAGGACCGCGGACACACCCGATGACCCCGAGATCTTCGGCCGTGGGCTGCTTTACTTAGTGATCATCAGTACTAAAGTGCTATGTCCGGCCGAGAAAAGGAAAAAAAGCTTGGAATTGTTAAAGACATCGGGCCCCTTGAGTTGCAATACGTAACCGCAGACCCATACGCAGTACACGGTTATAATACCCATAATTGCCAGACATACCCTGTTTCTTTTTCTCTTTTCTCGTATTTTATTCTCCTTTGGTATTTGATTTCGTTCCTGCCAAGCACGTCAAGTCAGGTGCTGTGACTTATTGCCTTATTGAGCCGCGTTATATAGTTATTTGCATCACGAACTTTACAACACCAACTTAACATCACCACATACACACTCACAATGGCTGGAAAAGGCATTTTCTCATACTGGGTACGTTAAACCTTCACCAAATTCACAGTCTCTATACTAACACAACCAGTGGCTCCCCGTCATCTCAGGCGCCGTCTGGCTAGGAATGCTTCTTGGTCTGCTCCTCGAATGGCAAGTCAACCAACATGGCCGTCGCTATCCCACACAATCAATCCACTCCGACATCGCCTACATCTCCAACGTCGGCGCCGGCCGTCTCCAACCGCTCTTCATCGTCGGCTGCGTCTTAACCTCGATCTTCCTCGACGCTGCGTTTTTGTCAGAGCGATGGCTGCGACATCGGGGTCGCCTGGTGCCAAACTCAACGCTCATGGAGAAGATTCTTAGTGGCATCTCGATTGCTTTTGCGACGGTTGGAACTGTGGGACTTATCTGTCTTTCCATCTTCCGCACGGGAGAGTACAAAATGCTGCATAATACCTTTTTGGCGCTCTTCATTGGAGGATATTTGTTTTCTGCTGTCTTTATCTGCTGGGAGTATCAGCGCCTCGGGATTAGTAGGTCTTTTGTCCCCTTCACTCTAACTCTCACTAACAACCTAGACTACCGTGAACACCGCGTCCTCCGCATCTCCTTTTGGGTGAAGCTCACCTTCATCCTCGTCGAGCTCGCTCTCATCATCGCCTTCGGCGTGTGCAGTCGCGTCAAGGCACGCAACGCCGCCGCCATTCTCGAATGGATCATTTCCTTCATCTTCACCTTCTACGCCATCTCCTTCGTCATCGACCTCTACCCAGCTGTCCGCACAAAGAGTCCTGACACAAGGTATCAAAAGTCTCATTACATACCTTCTGCCCTCTCTGATTCTAGGAGCCCCAGTAACGGGTCGCGCAGTAACTTAGATGCACCCGCCAACGGTCGTAATGATATCGAGATGGTGCAGAACGGTAACGGCGTGCCTCCCAGAGACTTCTAAACGGTATACTTTGACAGCACACTAAACTCAATAATTATGTATTACTTTACATACAGGACTTTATGTTACATGAACAGCGACGGAATGATTCCCCTTTTTCTTTGCTTGGAGTTTGGATAGAGAACTGGCTCATTTTAGAGGACTGGAAGATTTGTATACCTAATGCCTTTGGTGCAACAATAAATGGGATTGGTGCATTATAATATAAGACATACTGGATTGTGTTTATAACTTGGATATAGATCAACCAATTTGTGCACATATACTATCCATTGCTAGTACTTTAACCAGTTGACTTATATAATCATTATGTCTCTTATCACCACTGTTTGTCTTACACGGAACTCTCGGATGCTAACCACCGTTATGACATCAATCATGATATTTCTCCCCCCGCAAAAAACCAATGCGTCATAGGTCGAACGAAGCAGAAGAACCATACTAACCAATGAGACTACTCTTCAACTCCAGCAATTACTATAATTCCTGTTGTGAATACCGATGACGCTTTGCATATACCACGAAATCCAAAGTATTCGCCAAACACAACCCAACCCAATCCTTATGCCCATGCATTCGTCATGACCCGATATTGGCTTAGTTATCCATCATCTCTCTAAACCTTGAATCCCGTGAGGGACTGTGGCTCTTCCTCTCGGCAGGGTCTTTAATCGCTGGAGGAGGAGTGATAGCCGGGACTTGAGCCTCATCTTCACTTAGACTGCTCACAGGGCTAATGCCGCGTGAATCATGTAATACATCCCGTTCCCTGTCGCTTGGCTCGGCATTTGCACTGCGGCCGGCAAGGGCAACATCTCGCATACTCGTAGCCCGGTTGCCGAGGCTTGTAGTGCTGTCGTTCGCATCCGTGTCCCGAAGAGCAGCGCCTCCAACAAAGCTGCCTCTCTTGTCACCCTGGTTTTCATGATCCTTCTCACCAAGAGATTTCCCTCGTGAAAACCGGTTCTTGATCCATCCCTTGACCTTGGAGGTTGGTGATGCAGCATCGCTCAGCTTTCTTCGACCCCTTTCCGCACTGCCAGTTTCTGTGTCAATCGCGGCTGGTACACCGGGCTCTGTTGACTCATTTGGTGCAGTATTAGGGGATGCAACAGCCTCCTCGCTTCTTGCGCTTGCACGATCGTCAATAGCTTCTTCACCTGAGACCGTTGTGTTACCCCCAGATTTATGCTTCTCCTCTTTGGCCTGGTGCCTCTCCTCTGCTCTTGCTGCCCTTTCCTCCGCCTTCTTGGTCTTGTACTCCTGCTTCTCTTGATCTATGCAATATGTTAGCGATATCTCCATCAATGAATCGTTACACAAACGCACCCTTGAGCTTCTTGGTGATTTCTTTAATTTCACGATCGCGGGCCTTTTGCTTCTCCTGTTCGGCTTTCCTTGCTTCCTCCTCCATCTTCAATGTAGCAAGTCGTTCCCTCTCAACTTCAGCCTTCTCTGTGATATCATCCAAGAGGGGTTGCATTCTTCTGGCTGCGATAGCATCTATATCGTGAGGATCCATGAACTTGCCCCCTCCGATGTCGATTTTGCCCTTGTTCGCATTCCGGGTGTCGTGGCTAGCGTTCGCCACTTGATGAGCCTTAACCTCCCACTCACTCATCAGCGTGGGGTTGACCTGGCCAGTCTCGTGATAGACCTTCTCATCCATACCTTTTAATTGAGCCTTGACGTTGCGTTGTGCCGCAGCAAGGAGCGCATGGCGGTCATCTTGACGCTTCTTTTGATCAACTTCTGAAAGCTTGTTGGAGAAGTGCGACATTTGCTGTCGAATCCTCTCGGATTGCTGTCTGTCATCGAGGTCACCATCGCTTGAAGATCGACGGCGCAGCTTAGACGTCAATGTAAACCGCCGCCTGGGCGATGATGATTCATTTCCATAGTATGATTGAAAATCTCGATTGTTTTGATGTTCCTGTTCAAGTTTTGCTAATCGTTCCTGTGCTTGCTTGTATGCGGCGTCCTGAAGATTAATGTATGGCTTCGGCTGTGCTACTTCGGAGTCTCGCCCGTGATTTTCCTTGGCGTCATCAATGACTTTTTGTTGTTGCGTGTACATCTTCCGGGCCATTGCAACTGCCGATGCATGAAGCTGCTGATTGTTCTGTCGTTCATCCACCTCCGGTTTGACCGGGGGGTTAGACGTAAACATATTGCGATTCATGGTAGTGACTGGCACAGCACCTGCATTTTCTGTTGATGGCTTGGCCCGGAGGCTGGCTTTGTGCGCAAGAGTAGCTCCGCTGAGGGCATCTGGTCGTGCGTTGGTCTGGGTAGATAACGGAGCACGAGGATCTGGTGCTGATGGTGTAGATTTAGCTCGGCGTCTTGTAGTTGACATGGCTCCCTTGGCTGCGGCAAGAGACTTTTGGCTTTGCAGCGCAGTGTCAGAGGCTCTTGGGTCGGCTTGTCGCATAGAATTGGTTCGATTTGTGTTGAATGCTTGTGTGGCAGCAGAATTTCCCCATCCTTCGTGCGACTTCCGTTGGCTTGGGGATTGGTTTAACGCAGCATTGGCAGAGCCAACAGCTAGAAGGGCAGCTTTATGACCAGCAGAGTTGGATGCTGGCTCCCATGCTGGGGCCATCTTGTAGTCTTTTGCTAGAGCGGCAGCAGCGGATGCTGATGAAGTCTTGTCGGGTTTCCAAAGTTCAATAGGTTTCTGATTGGACCATCCAAGTGAAGCAGCGGCACTTGCAGCAGCACCATCAGCACGAAGACCGGCAGATGGATAACTAGGAAGGTCGCGAGGATCTGCGTACTTGAGGCGACCCGAGTTGTTGGCTACTATCATGTATAAGTCAGAATGAGCTGGGCCACGCCGTAGGCGGATGACGAACATGAGCCGCTAGGGTGCCGGTACATACCTGTAGCCGCTGCCGGCTGTGACTGGATCATGGTGGGCTGCTGGGATGTGCTGGTGGGCATAGGTATAAGGGACGTTAGAAGGGTGCTGGCTCAGCCCTTCGTATTGGAGCAGCGAATGAAACTTCGGTGTAATACGGTACGGAGCGAAAGAGTGGTCGCGATGCGCCCAGCGCGTGGAGGTAAGATTTTGGACAGGGCCAAAGGGCCTTGCAACAGTATCGTTGAACGGGTTTCCAAGGCTCTTGGCGGATGTGATGTCGTAGACGGTTGATGTTAATTGACTGCGTCCGTGTTGAGCATGGGTATACCGATGCTCGTTTCGAGGTGAAAATGCTTGAATGGTGGAGCCGAATGAGGTGTCTGCAGGGAGTATGGAGTAGGATGCGACAGCTCAGTATTAGATGCTGATGTCCTTGAGGCCTGAATGACGACGCTGTATAGGTACCTAGGTATGTTTCGTGTAGGGATGTAAGTCGTAAATCTCACGTCGTCTCCCAACAATGAAGATGCAAAGGGTAAAGAATAAGGAAGAATATGGGTAGAAGCAAGATTTATTCACTAAGACGATGATGATGCTATCAAAGGCGACCCTCGTTTTCGTGGCGCCCTCACCCAAATGGCGTCGTTGGCCCCGAGACGAGACGGACGGCCCTTTCCTTCCTTTCTCTGGCATATGCTTGTGCATGCCTACGTCAGGGTCGTCGCCGTAGCTCTTTCCCTTCCCGGCCCTGCGATGCGCTACCCCAGATAGTGCTAGTTGTGACGTCACCAGTCCCTTGGCGATGATCTCAGGTGTAGACGCTAGTGGTTAGTGTCAGTTGGGAGAGCACAGTGTTTCGATAGTCTCATGATTCTTCAGCTGTGATGGTGGTTCTTCTCCGTCATGCTGAGAGCTGGAAAGAGTGGAGGTGCCCCAAATAACACCCTCTTCTGTCTTATCAGATATAGCAAATGGCTCATCGTCAGCTCAGTTCAGCTTCTTCATGTCTCAACACTACGTAGTCCTTGTAACACTGCCACATCACACCGCTATCAATCCGCACTGTACTTCTATCAGCTTTGCAGTTTTTTTAGCTTCCCGTCATCAATTGAAGATATCTCCCAATTGGCATCGGAACTTTTGCCTAATTGACTCAACTAAGATCGAGCTACGGACGCCCAAAAACGAAGTTTCAAGGTTAAACAACAGCTAGGCAGAAAAGAAACCCTCTCCTTAAGCTAGGAAGAGGAACAAAGTCTTGTGCCTGAAACCTTGGACTCGATCTTCGTCTTTACCTGAATCAACGGTGCGTCTTGTCTTATCTGAGCTTCGGAATGACCACTCGGCATTTTCGGTAGTGATATTGAGATCAGCACTGCTCCTCGCTTTTTTGGTATGCTTTAGCCCTACTCTGTATTAGTGTCTGCTTTGAACCCTCCGATCTCTTACGGCGCATCTGGCTCGGCTGATCGACCTATTGTAAAACTACAACCCTGGTTTCACGTCGGTGTTGCACGCCAACTATTATCCCGGACCGCTTCCTGTCCGCTTGTTAGTTACAACACAGCCCTGTGGTGACAACATCGGTGGCTTGAGGGACCCTTGATTAGACGTGCTAACTTTATTCTGACTGAACAGGTTTCTTGGCAAAACACCATGACCTCCTCTGTTGGTCTTGAGAACGTTCTCAATTTTCGAGATGTTGGCAAGACGGTCAACAACTTTTTGGGTACAAGGTATTGGCATTGCCTTTGTAAAATGGCTGGAATTGTTGACTTGTTTATGATAGACGAATTCGCGAGGGTTTATTTTATCGCTCTGCAAGACCAGGTATGGATATCATCACAAGCTATACATCCATTGCTAAGACCATTCTAGATGATGCCACTCTCCCAGACAGGCAGCTTATCAGAGATGAACTGGGCATCAAGACAGTCATAGATCTAAGGACAAAGTAAGATTGGAAGTTACACGTAAGAGTGCGGCATATTAACAACCGCATAGAACTGAGCACCTAAACCAAGCAAAAAGACGAAAGGAGCAGTCCAGTATTCCTGCTCTCGTCAAGTCCAATGAAGCTCTGGCCGAGCCACTTCAAATATCTGGTCTGGACTATCGAGAAGTCAAAGTCACAGGACGTCCATTCGAGCTGTTTCTCCTGAGTCAACTCTCATGGTGGGATTTCTTGTGAGTGATGAACACAATTGCATACAACTACAGTACTGACTTGTTCTTATAGCCGTGTGGTGTTTCTGTTTGTATGTGGTTATCGTACTGAAGCAATCAACATCATTGGCCAGCAAGTCATGATCCCTCGCGGGCTTGTAGGCCTAGGTCTTGACACGCTTGATTCATCCACCAAGGAGATCAAGGAGGCTCTGTGTCTTTATGCCACCCCGGATGCTCTCCCTTCCATTGTCCATTGCACTCAAGGAAAGGACCGTACAGGTACGATGACCCTGGATTTCATTTTGGGTTTAATGCTGACTCTTGGATAGGCCTCATCTGCGCGCTGGTGCTTATGATCTTGGATGTTCCTGTTCCTGCCATCGAATATGATTACGCTCTCAGTGATGAAGCGCTCATTCCTGAGCGAGAACAGCGCCTCGTTGAGATCCGTGAAATCGGATTGACAGATGAGTGGCTTCACACTGCCGACGACATGATTGTGGGCATCAAGAAACATCTCGACGACAAATACGGCGGACTTGATGGGTACCTGGATGGCATAGGTTTTGGTGCCAACGACAGAGCCAAGATACGTGATACTTTACTCTACTAGGGTAAGGATTCGGTGCAGGGGCACATCACATCATTCATGGAGGAACCAAAGCTTCATCTTGGGATGTTCTTGTCTATTTCTTTCTGAAGCGACCCTGTAGCCAGCATCTATACATCTTGAGCTTTGAGGCTCTGTTGACGAGCAATCGTCGATCAACACCGAGGTCCTCCACCTCGAACCGGGGTATTTCTGTCTTGGCTTCCTCAGAGTCTGTGCTTTGATCACCATCTGCACCCTCAGCTGCAGGGGCGGCGGCGACAGCCTCCAGGGCTGCTCTAGCATCCTCGTCGGCCTTCTTGCCAGTCCAAATATCCGACAGCTGATCCTTGTCAAAGAAGTAGACACGGGTACCGTCGCCTCGGATGTAAAAATTTTCGTCCAGATATCGACCCTTGCGGAACCGGACCTGGGCCAGATCTCCTCTTCCATAGTCTCGGAAGCAGACCAGGCCACCCGGCTTGAGTACTCGGTGAACGTTGTGAACGGCCTTGGCCCATTGATCGGGCGACAAAGCAGAGAATATGAAAATCAGCACGGCGACATCTACGGAGCCTTCCTCGAGTCCAGGCGGTAAGCTATCACTAGCGACGTCCCATACATCAGCCTGGATAAACTCGGGATTGTACGCTTCATTCTTGCGAATGACTTCTACGGCAGTCTTTGAGTAGTCGCAGGCATGGATCTTCAGTTGCAGGTTCTTATTCTCGGCCAGGACAGGAAAAGCCGTGTTACCGGCTCCTGCACCAATCTCCAAGACGACTTGGGGACCGGCGTCCTCCTTGATTACCTCGGCAAGAACAGGGAATTCCTGTTGGAGCCATTTGCGATTCTTGAAGAAGTTGGCGGCATTGTTCTTGTAGAACAAGTTCCACCATCTAGCGGGGTCCTGACTGAACTTTCCTGAGTTGTTATGTTAGCAACTCTTCAATGTTTGAGATTGCAGAAAAAAGTGTGTAAAAAAGGTGCAAATCAGATGGGAGCGAAAGAATTGAAGGTATAGTTTGTCTTCAGTAGATTCAGATGAACTATGCATTGGTTGTGTATCATCAGGACACCGGGGGGGAGAAACGCGAAGTAAAATAGGGTGGTTGACTTACTCTTTTCAAAGTCCGAGACAGGGTGTTGACGCTGCTTTGCGTACTGCTGCTCTGCATACTCTTTGTACGCATCGTCAGTTTCAACATGATCCCAGGCATTGAACTCGAAGACATCGTCTCCTTCGCTCAGATACCGGCTACCAAATTGGAAGGGATCGCTCCGTTTCAAGTTATTGGTCGGGTCATGCGATCGATGAGGCGGCACCTCAGCGGCCTCAGTCTCGGGAGTGGCAGCTTCGGTGATGGCCTCTGTGACCGGATCCTTGACGTTCAACGCGGCCATGTCCTGGACAGGAACGGACTCGAGTGTCGGGCTCGCGACGGCCTCGCCACTTGGCGCTGAAGACGCCATCTTGGACTCGTGATGTCCTTGAAGCATGCACTCGCAGGCGCAAGCAGTGTGCTTCTTACAGCACAAGGAGTTGACACTGCGGAAGTGAGGAGGAAGGATGCTCGAGAGTTAAGAAAATTTCTGTGGAGAGATGGATTTTGTCTTCAAATATTTGAGTGTGGGGCCGAATTTCAACCAATGAGAAGACTTAAGACTTCGCTTCG
Source organism: Fusarium sp. NRRL 53497 (assembly GCA_013184445.1). Taxonomy (NCBI): domain Eukaryota; kingdom Fungi; phylum Ascomycota; class Sordariomycetes; order Hypocreales; family Nectriaceae; genus Fusarium; species Fusarium sp. NRRL 53497. Next base: position 92,640 of record JABCJZ010000144.1, read on the forward strand.
GAATTTCTGATGTCCCGAACCCCAGAAGCTTGTGGCAGACAGCCAATCATGTCCGATTTGGCCGAGCTGGTGCACGTTGCATCAAGCCTCCTGTGTTCAATTGACATTTATCATTGTGAGGTCGACGATAAACACCATTCTCCCTGCACCGAATCTATACAATATAGCTTGACATCTGCCGAGCTTCTGTTCCTAACGTCGAAGCGACCTTCACAAAACCATTGTCAGCACCATGGCCCCCTCTCTCACCAGACCACAAGGCCAGCTTTCACCTGCTGAAGCTCTCCGCCTTGCGCAACAAGCTCCCATTATCTTGAAGCGCAACCCCAAAACCTTCTCAGCCTCGCCTCTCGTATCACTCTTCTCAGCAGCCGAGACTGCTGAGCTATGGACCATCTACGAGAACCTTATCATCACATGTCTCCGAACGGGCGACGACGATTCAGCGCATCAGTGCTTGGAGAGGCTGGTGTTGCGGTTTGGCGGCGAGAACGAACGCGTCATGGCACTTAAGGGCTTGATAAAGGAGGCAGAAGCGACAAACAACAATGAGATTCAGGAGGTGCTAAAGGAATACGAGGACATTCTGCAGCAGGATGGAACAAACATTGTGAGCATGACGACGCCTTGTGGTCATCGAGACGTTGTACTGACAAACAACAGTATGTTGCAAAAAGACGAGTGGCCCTGTTACGATCTATGGGAAAGACAACAGAGGCAATTTCAGCACTAGTATGGTTGCTCGAGTTCAACCCTACAGATGCTGAGTCTTGGTCAGAGCTATCAGACCTCTACTTGTCCCAAGGCCTGTACTCCCAAGCTATCTATGCCCTGGAGGAGGTTCTCGTGCTAGTACCAAATGCGTGGAACGTATGTTACTTTTCTGCTCTCATGAACGACCCCATCTGACACTTATCAATAGTTGCACGCAAGGCTAGGCGAGGTGACATTGATGGCAGCCAACGAAACAAGTGAAGGATCTCCTCAGAAGTATCTGGCAAACTCAGTAAAGCGATTTTGTCGAAGCATTGAGCTTTGCGAAGACTACCTACGGGGATACTATGGTCTAAAGAAGGTCACTGATAAGATCTTGGCTGAATATGCAAAGCTTAAAAAGCAGTCTGAGGGCGATGAGTTCTCTCTGCCAAACCAGCAGACTCTTACCAAACTGAACCAGGCGGCCACCGAGAAGCTAGCAGAGATCGTTCGTCGGTATGGTGCTCAGGAACCCCTGTGGCAAGGATACAATGCAGACGAGATTACTGCGGCTCGCGAGCTGCTCAACAAGTCATCGGCAGAGGTCGTCCGGTGAGCGACGAAATACTGCGTGTAAGGGCTTTGGCCCAATGGCATGACTGGCAGGTTGCATTGCAACTGCTGTGACTCAGAGCAGCGAGTACAACGGGGTGAAGACACACGCCATAAGCTTCACGGGAGGGTTCCTCCATGGAATGAGGTGCGGGAAGGTCCCTGACTAGTTCGTTTGCAACGGTCAACAGGTCTTGGGCCTGACAAGGTGGAAGGAAAGTGGCAGAGCGTGCACGATATGGGCTATGGCGGCCCTCTGAGGCTCTGACAGATAACTTACAAGTGGAGGTTGCAATGCCGAGTTGGGCATTGCTGGGCATCTAGCACGTGGCGCCATACAAGGACGGGTCGGTGGGGTATACCGGGCTGTAATGTGGGTGATAATCAAATTTGACAGGGAAGATGTGTTGAATCTCCAGAGCTGGAGCTACCCAGTGGCATCTGCTGGCTTAGGCAGAAATTTACCACCTTCAACAGAGGGATAACTTTGATTTCCCTTCGTGTAATACCTAAAAGTAGCACTCGGTGTGACCAAGATCGGTATTTGGGGCTAAAATACACGATGGTTTGGGTATCACCACGATGAGGACACCGTCAGCAATGAGACTAGAAACTCGGAAGTTAAATTTCTCCACGTCAAATGCAAAACATCATGTTTATTCTCCATGGTTTACCGATGATGGCCCTGATTATGGATCACGTACAAGCGGAGTCGCGTTGATCACTAACTCAACTTACACCCTATATCTCCTAATTTTTACTTCAGTGACTACCGTGCTGAAATTGCATTGATTTCAACTCGTTGATTCACTCCTTTGGGCTTCTTGAATGACGTTGTTTACTGCGCTGCTACGTCGAGGTGTTCACAGTGGCAGGGGCGGATTGCAGAGAAGTGTCAGATGGAAGTCAACTTGAGGTAGATATGTGTTGCAATTTTCTTCGCCACTGTCCACTTGGCTACGTCTGGATGGCTGAGGCTCTGCGGGAAGGCGGAGATGCTAACATTTGATGTTTGCTATTCCGGTAGTATCAAGTTGAGACGAGTAGGTGTGAATATGAGAAGTAGTCGAGGAAACTCATCTTACAGTCTCTACGCAACTACTGATAAATCGTGACTGATACGAACGTCTAGCAGTTACGAGAGCAACCACTATCTAAACCCTGCTTTGTATTGTTGCAATTCAGAGATCTTGTTGTGGATGTCTCGTGCTGAGCTGGCCTTGGGTTCCTACTATCGGGCCTCAACGCTCGAAATGGGGCGCATCTCGCCCTCGTCAGCCAGTCGCGGAATGGAGGGCAGCGGGTTGAAGAGGATCGTTGCAAGGCAATAGGTTTGCTTCGTTCTCGTTAACTGAAAGAAGAAAGGGAGAACAGAACTCAAAAATGACAGTGAATGAGGATATAAGGACGTCGCAGTTTGCCAATGCCTCAGGTTTCTCTTCTACTCTCATCCATCAATTCGATACTGAATGGTATCACCACTTTTCAGACTTTCGATACAGTGACTTGACGTTAGTCCGGATAGCGATACGGCGCCTCGGTCCGTTCCGATTATACGTTTCGCAAACGGTCGAATATGATACATCATTGGACGATGGCGTTGGACAGCCTTCGAACAGAGCAACCTGACAAAGGGTTTGTCTGAGATATGCTCAAATACCGGTTTCATGATAATATCAGACACTCGGTATATCTCAAAGTTGGACACAATATGCCCCGTCTCCACGAATGCTATCGGCTAGTGTTGGTTCGATGATAAACGGTAGACCTCGGCGCTAAGACAACGATATCATTCTGGCGGTCAGAGACCCAGAGCCACAGCAACAACTCACTGGAATTCTGTGTCTGGCTCCCCCCAGCAACTAAAAATTTTTGTGCATCGTTGACTGGAGGCTGCGTAACGTTGGGCTGCAGCACCGCCATGGCATCCATGGATCCTTTTCAGCCCAGCTGAAGAGTAAGAGTCAGAGAGTCCAGCCCTAGGCCTCCTGTTTTACTTTTATTTATTTATTACTTTTCTTTCTTTCCTTATTTGTTGTGCGTGCAACTTGAAATCTCTTTCAGTGAAAGAAGTCTTTCTTCTCGTGCCCTAACTGACCTGACCTGAATCCTTGATTCAAACAAACTCGTGCTCTGCTCTAAACAGAAAGTTACTGTTGTTGACTTGCACTTGCACACTTTGGGCAACTACAAGTACAACTTAACCCCACCCCACCACCCTTCCCAAAGTCCCCGCTAAACAAGCTGGTTACCGTCCACTACCGATTGACACAAAACAATCCATCAAACAACAACGCTTCGTTGATAGAATTTTTGGTCAAGACTTGTTTCATATCAAGTTTGTCTTGTCAAGTTTCTCCAACATTGATATTCTACGGTATGTATTGCAAAGTCCACTAGCGTCTATCATATTCCCTCTAGCAGCGACCTCTCTCTCTCTCTCTCTCTCTCTCTCTCTCTCCCCGCATGAATACCTTTCTTGTCTCGGATGCATCTCTGGGGGTGGGCTCAACTCCAGAAAAGATGGCCCATGTGATCACGGCTGGTCGTGTCAAAGCAGGAAGCAAACATGCCCCGGCAGTAGCTTAGCAGCAACGGAAGCAGGTCAATGACTGCATGACATTCATTCAATCATGGCGATGACCGCTCCGCAGACCAAAGCACTGCCGCACATAGTCTACGTCTATGTCCACTAAGGCATTCTCGTACCTCGTTGCGGTCTACTCTTCCTCTGTTGGCGATGCTACCGTACATTCTGTAACATCACCACTGCCATTCTCCATTCCTGCAACAACTTTAGGTCCTTCCATGACCATTAGGCTTTGAGGCTCGCTCCTTTCTAGCCCCCACTCAGGGTTGGGCAACCGCATTCACAGATCTTGACGCCCTACCACCAGCCTACGGCAACTCAGAGCGTAGACGAACACAGGGGAGAGCGGTTTGACAGACAGGAAGGGCAGCGGAAGCCTGGGATAAACCGGGAGTTTGGGGAGCCAGGCACTCCAACGGCTCCAAGCGCAACCACTCAGATCAATGGATCACACAATGGCCAGCCCAAGCATCCCGCCAGCTCCAGCCCAACGAGCGCTAGCAGCACGCTCGAAAAGGGTCCCCATCGACTCCATCGACAGGGCGACGAACCAGGGTGCCCCAGTCCAGGGCGGCTGACAAGAACGATGTTTTGGTGCCCAGCAAGTCCAGCCAGCAAGCATATGGCATGGCTTCACGATGCAGGAAACGTTGATGATTGAATGTTGTGCTGGTGTTCAATCGACGCTATTCTCCTAGACTCAAGCCAAAATCACACCCAACATCTTGTTCAGATTGCCGTATCGACTTGAGGCACTGGGTTCGCAGGAAAGCCTTCCGAGCCGCTATGCTGCTCGATACATACTCATGCAAGGGAGAGATCCTGACCGACCAGGGATATTGACTCTTCACGATTTTTTTTCTAGACAATTTTTCTTTTCGTGCCCAACTTTACTAACTTATTGCCATATTCTTAGTTGAAATCATTGATGTTATCTAGCCTACGAAGCTCGGACTGGCATCCTGTGATCACAAAGTTGGTTCTTTCAAAACTTAGACCGTACAGACACACCCGAATTTAAGTGTGTACATACAGGCACACCCACAGCTCTGGTTCAACAAGCTTTCACCGTTGCGATACAACGGTCGTTCGTCGTTTCAGTTGAACCACTTTGGAGCGGTGTCTTGTCGTTTCGCTTTTTGTTAACAACATCTGATTCTTTACGTTCAAAACTTCGATTCGACGACTGCAACCATTATCAACGCCGTTTCCACCTGTTGTTCGGAATTCATCTAGTGACCCATAGGTAAACGATCTGGAACCCCTCACCGCCGATCGATTTCTGCCGCTTTTCCATCCTCGCAACCGCCGCCTGAATCCACCCCGCCCACACTCTTTGCGCCTGATCTTAACGTGCGCCGTACAGCACTTTGCTACAACTTTGGTACCCTCCTCCGTCAGCAACCACAAGGGACCATCGACCATTTCTTGTTCTGCGACTCCGCACCAGCTTTACAAGCAGGCATTTTCCCCGTCTCACTGCTTTCGTGACCAGCCGACCTTTCGCCTGTCACGCCCTCGTCATCTTTTGGTGGCGTACTCACCAATTCTACGACCCCTCACTCGACGCCTGTCGCGCAAGTCCAATTCCTCCTCGCCACGACCCTCGTACCAACACTTGCCGTTGTGTTTTTTTCTCCCACTACGGCTACAACCTCGTCCTCCGTTTCCCCCATCGTTCGCTCTGTTACTTTGGGGGTTGCTAGGCATTGTCTCTACCCTGTCAGCTGAGCATTTACTTGTGCTTGTTGCCTTCTTTCTTTCTTCCAACCTACTTTCAGCGCCTTTACTCCGGCTTTCTCTTGTGGATTGTCGTGGGTAGAGGGCATCCCACCAAGTGTTTACTATGTGAGTCCCCTCCCTCCATTACCATCCTTCCCATATCTTCCTGCGCTTGCGTTCCTCCCCTCCCTCCCGTCTTGTCTCTCTCATATCCACCTTTCCAGTTGTCTCAACTGCGCCCCCTTTAGCTTTATTTACTTGTTTCTTTTACGCTTGCGCTTCATATTCTGCGCATTTCTTTCGACCACACGGCTCATTCTTCCCTTAACAGGCTTAAACAACGCCCTTCGTCCAGGGCCCCTACCTCTGGCACTCGCCCAACTGAAACGTCCGCTTCTGGAACAGCATCTTACAGCGACGATTCTTCTCAGGAGACCAGCCAGGACTACACCGACTCTGAAGAGGACCTGTACGACGACGACGATTACGACGACGACGACGGTCTTGGCCCGTCTGACTCTGCTTCAACTAGCGACCACGATCAGCATTATCGTCATCATCTCTCTCAGCGTCAACATCAACTCCCTCCTCACCAACTTCCACCTCAGCATCAATTTCCCCCGCACCATCAGCAGCTAGCTCATCATCAGCTACCACCTCGCCAGCTGCCTCCTCATCAGCCTCATCAATTGCAACCCCGTCAAGCAGGTCCTCCCCAGGATCTCTATCAGCCCGAAGAGGAACCCCGGCAGTCATATCGTCGACCTCGGCGCGATCGTGCAGCGCCGCCTACCGCCAATCTGGAGGATCCTCGTGGGTATGGCGCGCCCTATGGCCGTGGCGGATATGGACATCCCCAGGCGCCTGCGGGGCGCCCTGGTCACGGCCAAATGTTTGGCAGAGGCCAGCAGCCTGGATACCAGAATCAAATGGGGCATTATATGGGATACCCTGCTGCTAACAGTCAGATGGTGCCTTTCGGCTACGGCGACGCTGCCAGCCCCTACGGCGCCGCTGGTTATGGAGGTGAAGGAAGAGGCATGTATGACATGATGCCTTATCAACATCAACATCAACAACCACCACCAAGCGGGTACTACGGGGCCATGCAGCCTCATCCTTTATACGGCAACATGCCGCCTCACATGGCTGGAATACCACCAGGAGGGCAATTAACCACACCACCACCGCCACCTCCTACTGAGGCTCCCGCTAAGCCAGCCACTCCCGCTCCGCCCAAGGAGGACCCGGAGAAGATTCGATTAGAAGCCGAAATCGCTGCTTTCAAGGCTATGGAGGAGAAGGCAAAGGCTGCCGAGAAGCAAAAGGAAGCTGAGGCACAAATCCGAAAAGAAGCCGAGGATGCCTTCCATCGAAGGATGGAAGATATGAGACTGGCCCAAGAAGAAGCCAAGAAAGAAATCGAAAGGGCCAGAGTGGAGGCAGAAAAGGCTGCCCGGGAGAGAATGGAGGCAGAAAGAAAGGCCGAAGAGAAACGAGCACAAGAGCACGCCCGAGCTATGGCAGAGGCCGAAGAGAAGGCTCGTCTCAAATTTGAAGCCGAGATGAAAGCTGCCGATGACCGAAGAAAGGCTGAGGCGGAGGCTCGCATCCAGGCTGAAGAAGACGCCAGAAAGAAGTTCGAAGCTGCAGCAAAGGCCGCCGAGGAACAGCGAAAGGCCGAGGCCGCAGCGCGCGCACAAGCCGAGAAGGATGCCCGGGAAAAGTATGAAGCTGAGATGAAGGCGGCTGCTGAACAACGCAAAGCAGAGGCAGAGGCTAAGGCTAAGGCCGAAGAGGAAGCTCGCCTGAAGTACGAGGCTGAATTGAGAGCAGCTGAGGAGCGTGGTAAGAAGGAAGCTGAAGAGAGAGTCAGAGCCGAGAGGGAAGCTCGATTGAAGTTCGAGGCTGAACTGAGGGCTGCCGAAGAGAAGAGGATAAAGGACGAGGAAGAGCGAAAGCGTGCTGAGGAGCTTGCTCGAGTGCGCTTTGAGAAGGCACTACAAGAAGAAGCCGAAGCAAAGGCCGCTGCCGCGAAAAAGGCTCAGGAGGAAGCTGAGCGTCTCATGAGAGTTGAGCAAGAGGCTAAGGCAGCGGCAGCTGCAAAGGCGGCTGAAGAAGCCGAGAAACTCAAGAAGCTTGAAGAGGAGACTCGCGCGAAGGCTGAGGCTGAGACCCTCAAGAAGATTGAAGATGAGAAGAAGAAGGCTGCAGAAGCTGCCGCAGCTGAGGAAGCCGCGAAGAAGGCCGCCGAAGAACTGAAGGCGAAGATTGAAGAGGAGACAAAGCTCAAGCTCGAAGAATCCAAGAAGAAAGCCGAGCAGGCCCCAATCCGATTCAAGGATGCAGTTGGCCGCAAGTTCAGCTTCCCCTTCCACCTTTGCGCTACTTGGCAGGTATGTACTCCAGATCACAACGGAAGACGAATAATCACTAACGATATTCTAGGGCATGGAAGATCTCATCAAGCAAGCCTTCATGCAAGTTGATGTCTTGGGACCTCATGTTATGGAAGGCCACTACGACCTCATTGGTCCTGACGGCGAAATCATCTTGCCCTCAGTATGGGAAAAGGTGGTCCAGCCTGATTGGGCCATTACCATGACAATGTGGCCAATGGATAAGATGCCTCCATTAGGACACCCCAAGGTGCCTGTCGGGCATCCTCTGCATGGCAAGCATGGCCCCATTCCTGTTCCACCCCGTCCCATGGGCCCAGGCATGCGGCCCCCTGGTATGGGTCCTCCTGGCGGTATGCCTCCTGGAGGCGTTCGACCACCCCCAGGATGGCCCGTAGGAGGTGCTCGACCCGATATGCCAATGCCCAATGTCGTCACCGTTGGTCCTGGTCCTGGTCCTGGCAAGTCCAGCAAGCATAAGAAGCCATCAAAGGACCATTCGGGTATGGCTGGATTTTTGTTCGGCAAGCCTCAAAAGAAGAAGTGAGTTTCCGGAATCTTCCCAATAAGTCAGACAATGAACTAATGTATTCCCAGGCCTAGCAAGAAATAAGGAGCCATATATGTGGCAACACGAGAAAATGAATGTGCGATTTTGATTTCATTTACAGTTTTTACTTGTTTGCAGATACCTCACCGGCATCGGCTGCCGGCTTGATTTTGAAAACATCCCTTGACGATCTATTTTGTTTATTTGATTTATTGCTTGAGACGGAAAAACGAGGCAGTGGTATTTTGGTCCTTCCCAACTCATGGTTGGCGTATTCATATCGCAAAGGCGTCACGAATTGTCCCATATGCATGTGGATCGGAGTATGATGATACGGTTCAAACGATGATACTGGGGGAAAGGGAACACGATCCAATGTTGAGGGCTTGATCATCTTATGGCAGAAACAGGGCCAAGATGATATACCAAGTCCAGGTATTGGCGCAAAGACGACGCTTTATTTATTTTCTTGTCTTTGTGTTTGATTTGGATATGGCGGACGAGCACGTTTGATAGACACGGCCGTCCTAGACACGCGTCATGTAGAATGAACGGAGTAGGCAGAATGATTTATTTAAATTTTAGTTTTTTAATTTCATCAACGCAAGTGAGTCGTGTTTATCTGATACGTGGTACGCCCACTTCACTCCAGGCGAGTGATCTATGCTGTAGTCTAAGATCTATATATTGGAGAGTAGAGGAAAGGGAGAAAAGCGGTGTACGCAATCCTAAAGCCTCCGTTGAGGGCCCAGCTTCTCAAGGGCCTTCTTCTCAAAAGCTTCTATCATCATGCTTGCGACCTTATCGGAGACGGCTGCACTTACGGCACCGTAGAGCGGGTTCGTGAACTGGAAATCGATGGCAAGATTGACTTCAGTGCGCGGTGAAGGTGGCCCAGTAATAGATCTTACCGACCAGCGTGTCACAAGGCTCCGAAAGACGGCCGATGCATCAGGCCCTGTGCCTCCTGGAGCAGTCTCCCCACTGATGGCTTCAACAGATTGGCCTGGAACACAGCACAATCGACTTGTAAAAATTTCGTCAAATCCTCCCCAGCCAACATGCAGATCGGCGAGTGTGGGGTACTTTCGACCGGTAGCGGGGTCGGGATCCGACCAGTGAGTTACTCGGGAGCGGGAACAGTATGGGACGAAAGAAGAGTATGAGTCCACATCGGCAATGAGATCGTATAGAGGTTCAGCGGAATATGGGAGGGTACGATTGGCGGTTAATCTTTGAGGCTCGGAGGAGGGCAAAGAGAAAAAAGAGCGGCGAAGTGGTGTTGAGGCGTAAGTGAAGTTGGTGATGTTGGAAATGGAAGCTGATGACCGTGCGACGACGGCTCTAGAGGGGAGAAGACGGAGGGCCATTGGGAGGTAGTGAGAGGCTTATTAAGGTGTTGTTGTTCTAATGTCACCGTTGTAGGAATTTCATTGTCTGAAAGTGAAGAATAAATCTTCAAAACGAGAGAAGAAACAGTCGTTAGAGAAAATCTATGATGGTGTTGAGGCTCTGCTAAACTGAGTCGAGAGTAAGTTGGAGCCTCTCCGCCCGCCACTAAAGCTTGAGCCCCAGCTAAACTCATAGGGGACCATGCCGCTGTAGACACTCCCCAGCTCGGGCCGTCCTGGTCGCCGAGCCAAGGGCGGTGGGATGGATGATTCCGTCATGCTCACTCAGTAAAGGCGCACACGCTGTACGTACAGTGCTAACTTGATGTCCCTATACTCAACTCCAACCCTCCAATCCATCTGGACCTTACCAGCACGCGACATCTAACTTCGCGGCTAAACAAAACACCATCCTCCTACCGATATCATACGAGATGCGCCGCTCGAACATCCCCTCACGAAGCCCCTGAGACCACGTACTATCATCTAAATAAGCATCTCCTCTAACGGTCGGCCCCACGCCCGCGGGGCAGCTCCTCAACATGTAGGCCTGGATGTCAAGATCGATATGAGGAGGAGATATTGACTGTGTGCGCGTAGGTTTGAAAAGTCGCTTTACGACCTCATCCGGGGGCTACGGAACCACAAGGGCAATGAGAAGGAGTATATCCAGAAGAGCCTCAAGGAGTGCCGCGCCGAAGTTCGCAGCCAGGATATGGGTTAGTTTGGTGCCGTGGTGATGCTATACAGAGGGTCTGGTCGCTGACTTCGGGTGCTTAGATCTCAAGGCAACGGCGCTGCTGAAGCTCATCTATCTGGAAATGGTCGGCCATGACATGTCGTGGGCGTCGTTCCATGTCCTCGAGGTCATGTCGTCGCCCAAGTATCATCAGAAGCGAGTGGGATACCTTGGAGCTGTTCAGAGCTTTAGACCCGACACTGAGGTTCTGATGCTGGCTACTAATCTGCTGAAGAAGGTTTGTCGATGACATACTGTGCTTCTTGCTGTTTGTCTGGCTAATCTCATAATCAGGATCTTGGCACGACGACTCCGACGGTCATATCTCTCCCTATAGCGACTCTCCCCCATGTCATCACCCCCTCGTTAGCGCTCTCGACACTGCAGGACTTGCTACCGCGACTAAGCCATAGCCATTCGAACATCCGAAAGAAGACATTGGTGACGCTGTATCGCCTTGCTTTGGTGTACCCCGAAGCTCTTCGCGCAGCATGGCCCAAGATCAAAGAGCGGCTCATGGACCCTAATGAAGACCCCAGTGTTACAGCAGCCATTGTCAACGTGGTTTGTGAGCTTGGCTGGCGAAGACCGAATGACTTTCTTCCTTTAGCTCCCCGACTGTTCGAGCTCTTGGTTGATGGTGGTAATAACTGGATGGCCATCAAACTTATTAAACTCGTAAGTTCTTTTGCGCCGCCTAGGTTGTGTTGTTATGCTAACATTTGCCCAGTTCGCTACCTTGACACCCCTGGAACCTCGGCTTGTGAGGAAACTGCTGCCTCCTCTGACGAATATCATCAGAACGACCCCTGCTATGTCGTTGCTTTATGAGTGCATCAACGGAATCATTCAAGGCGGCATTTTAGGGAATGCTGATGATTCGGGTACTGATGAGATTGCAACGCTATGTGTCAACAAGCTACGAGGCATGGTCATGATAGATGGCGATCCTAACCGTAAGTCTATGACTGATGTGCTAATTCGAGACACCCACTGATCAAAACTCTAGTCAAATATGTTGCTTTACTCGCGTTCAACAAGATCGTAACTACACATCCCGATCTAGTGTCTCAGCAGGAGGATGTGATTCTGGAGTGTATCGACAGTCCTGATATCACTATCCGAATACAAGCGCTTGACCTGGTTCAAGGTATGGTGACTGGCGACAACCTAATGTCCATCGTGAGCCGCCTCATGAAGCAGCTCAAGTCATCCATGCCCATCCAGGATAAGTCCCAACCGGGGACTCCTCCTAACGATCCCAACGAATCTGAGGATGAGTATGCAGAGTCAACCCCGAAGCCTAAAGCTGAATCAGCTCCTTTGCCCGACGACTATCGAATCGACGTAATTGGAAGGATTCTGGGAATGTGCGCCAAGGATAACTACTCCAGTGTTTTGGATTTTGACTGGTATATTGATGTTCTTACGCAACTTGTTCGCATGGCTCCCGCCTCTCGCAAAGTCGACGATGATCTGGGTCCAGCAGAGAAGGCCAGAGCCAATGTCTCTGAAAAGATCGGCGATGAGATGCGCAATGTGGCTGTCAAGGTTCGGGTGATGCGATCAACAGCTGTGAGGGCGGCGGAGATTATCCTCAGTCAGCTCAATGCCGATACACCTCCAGGATACAGTATTACTTCAGGGGCACTGAAATCAGTTGCTTGGATTATGGGTGAATACGCTTCTCAATTAGCTATTCCAGACGAAGGTCTGAACGGCCTGTTGCAGCTTATTCCACGAACAAACAACCCTGAAGTTTTAACGACAACCCTTCAAGCCGTTACCAAAATCTTTGCGACCATAGTGGGAGATGAAAGCGAGCCGTGGACACCCGAGAGGAAGTCGACGGTATCACTACTTATGGCACGCATCATCCATGCCTTTGAGCCGCTGGCGTTGCATCCCAGTCTTGAGGTTCAGGAACGAGCTGTAGAGTTCACAGAGTTGTTGAAGCTTACAGCTGAAGCTGCTTCATCTCAACCAGCTTCCACAGACGACGTTGAACAGGACCCTCCGTTACTTCTCACTCAGGCTATTCCTTCGCTATTCAATGGCTGGGAACTCAATTCGGTGTCCAAGGGTGCTCAGCTGAACGTTCCAGTGCCCGTAGGTCTCGACTTGGATGAGCCCATTCACGCAAACTTGGTCAAGCTGTTATCAGAAGCCGACTCCATCACATTAGCAACAGACGACTCCGATGAGTTTGAAACATACTACCACCAGAAGCCACCGCCCACGAGCATCGACTCATCTGCCCCGGCCATCAGCAGAATAGCCGAGCCTACGGAGGACTACGCTAGCTCTTATCAACAAGCTGACGAAGATACATATCTGGACCCCGATATCGTTGCTCGGAGGAAAGCAGACCGTCTTGAACGGAACAAAGACGACCCCTTTTATATCCCCAGCAACGAGACCCCTCGCACTTCGACTCCTATCCACAACATTCTTCAGAGCAGTAATGGACCCGATTTGGATATCGACTCTATACCTATCATGCAACTGGAGCTATCAAGAGCTGGGACACCTGCTGCCCAACCCCCGCGGCCACAACCAAAACCACGACAAAAGGTCGTCATCGCCGCAGACGAAACTCTCGAGGGCAGTGCAAGCGGAGGCCTTCGATCATATGACTCGGAGAATAACTCAGATAGCCTCACCAAGTCAAAGGCGCGCAAGTCCAAGACCAAGCAGGGCTTACTTGGAGTAGACTCGAGCGGCATCGGCTCTTTCAACCTCGAAGGTCAGCCGTCAACTGGCTTTGACTACGAACAGCAACAGCGCGAAGAAGTCGAGATGCAGCAAGCCATGAAGGAGGTCGAACGGCTCCGTCTCGAGATGCAGCGCGCAAACGAACGCATCCACGTCGCACAGGGCGTTGATGTTGAGGGCACAGTCGTAAAGAAGAAAAAGAAGAAGCCCAAGAAGGACGCTGCCGCTGAAGGAGGAGAGGGTGAAGAGATCAAGCCCAAGAAGAAGAAGAAGAAGGCCCCACGCGCTGCGGTTCTAGAAGAAGGCGGTGATGATAGTAGTGCTCGCGGCGTCGAGTCTCCTGCATCTGGCGGTGAGGTGGCTGTTGCTAAAAAGAAAAAGAAGAAGCGTGTTGCTGAGATTCAAGAAGAGTAGATAGATGCCAAGCATGAATAGATACAAGTGCTACTGGGATTGAGCATTCGGTAGCATAAAAGGGGCACTCAGACAAGAGAAGGAGAAGGACATCAAACAGATGATAATAAGCATCAAAATATCTCAAATCATTCCTCGTGTCATATCATGTTCTAACCCATCGTCGTTTAATATTTACAGCGTCTCAGGGAGTATCAAGCCAAAGCTGGATTTCCTAAAACAAGTCTCTTAACGAATAGGGAATCGCCGCCATATCATGATACTGATACAGCATAAATACAAAAATAGGCCAGATCCAGATCCAGAAAAACGACAAAAGAGGTACACCGATACCTCTCTTTTTTTTTCTCATGTTCCATTAACACATACACATGACAAGGTAGATTAGACGGCCGAGTCAATCGTCGTTTCTTCAGACCCGAGCCTCTCCACTCTATACCTTCAGACCGCTGTATACCAAATCCCAACTCCGTTCAAGACCAAGATGAAGGGGTATCTGTATCCGGGTCCGCGTCTGATCAGACCAGAAAATCATCCCTCGACCACTGTCCGAAGCTTGGCTCCGTGTCGTAAAACTAGTCCTCCATCGGAGCATCTTCAAGCTGCACACCGCGGTTCGGATCTGAGGGGGGAGTAGAGGGTACCACAGGAACTCGCTTGCCACCAACAAACTTGGTTGGTGTTCGTCCTGTACTGTCACGACTGTCTCGCTTCTCCGAATCGGCATCGGACTTCTCCTTTTCCGCATCGCCGTTGACGGGCGCAGTGCCATCAGGCTCGGGAACCTCAAGACTCTGTCGCTTGATAACTCCGCCAAGGCTGACGCGTTGTCGGTCAACAGCCGATGTTGGGCTGGCGATGGGGAATCGGGTCTCTGGTCCGCCGGTGCTGCGGTCTCGGCGGTGACCACGTGGGCCTGGCGCAGGACTCTTATCACGGCCACGGCTTGCGTTGGCCTTTTCGAGCAGAGCCCTATTCCGCTCTTCCATAAGGGCCTTACGGTTGCTCTCGTCGGTGCTAATGGCTCGAGGACGGTTGTTGTTGCCAACCGAAGTGGAGTGAGTGACCATAGACATGCGCTTCAGGGCACTGAAGATGGCATCCTTGTGGATAAACAGATCCCTGACCAGTCGGTACGCGTGCTTCTCCTCCATGGTGAGAGACGTCTCAGTTCGTGGTCGCAGTATGCAGGGTGCTAGGGTGGTGGCGAGAGAGGCAACATAGGTTTCGTCGGCAGAAGTCAAGTCGATGAGGCGAGTGAAGTGGTTCATACAAGCATCGAGTGTTGCAATATTGGTAAGACGGAGCTGTGATAGAGTGGACTGGAGAGCAGCAATACGAGATGACTCATCAGCGTCAGTAGAGGGAGTAGAGTAAATAGTTCGGATAATCTCGTAAACATGAGAAGAGACCAGAGAATCTAATGCAATGTTAGTCTGTCACATGATTCAGTTTTATGAAGCATCTATCACTTACCAGGAAGCTCCAGAAGATAAATCTTGAGCAAGCTAGCAACCGTGGGAATATCAAATTCATCAAACACATCAGGAGAAACAGGCTTGCCATCGTTGACCTTGGCACGTAGCCGGTGCGATTGCAATAGCGGGACGTCCAGTAGCCACACACCTCGTCTGGCCTCATCACCTTCAAGATCGGGATAATGGTGATCCAGGTAGGTCAAGATAGTGGTAACAATCATAGGCACTCGCTTCTTGTCGGCTCTCGCACGGGCCTCAAGATCGATACCAAATGTCTGCTCGTCAACCTTGTTATAGTAGTTCTCGTACACTACCACCTTGGGCACGAAGCTTCCAGTGCGGTATGTCTCGAGAAGATACCGCAGATCGTTCTGAGGCTGGATGGTCTCCTGGAAGAGCATCATCTGGTCTACAGTGGACTGCAGGCTAGGAATGACATTTCCAATGGTGCCTGAAAAATCGAGGATGACTGTCTTGACAGCCTTAAGACGGTCAAGTTCACAGCGTTCAAGGAACTTGAGGTGGAGATGGATAGCCTCCTCAAGCTCGCACCGCAGCTCATCGAGTTTGCGAACACCCTCGCGGTACTTCTCATCAGCCTCGCGGGCCTCTCGTTGCATGCGCTGGGTTGGGGTCTCGTTGGGGTGAGAGTTATTCAGAACATTCCAGTTGGAGAGGTACTCGCTGACGGTTCCAACAGGAGACTCGGCGCCTTCAGAGCCAGTCGAAGCAAGTGAGAAAGTGCGGTTGATAGACTTCTTTTCAGGAACACCAGCCATTGTGAAAGCTTTGGGTCGCCATTGGTAGAACATCCTGGAGCTGTTGGCAAATGTGCTTCCCACATTACCGATAAGACGAAGGAACCCGTTGTTAACAAGATCCTGGCCAATTCGCTCGGCATACGCAACGCTGATATTGCCCATGCTACGTTGCAAATACTCGACGATGTCGGAACCGGAAGAAGTGTTCAGATATGTTCCCAGGATTGGCACCTTGGTCTCGCCCATCTTGATGCTGGAGATCATTTCGGAAAGGATTTTCTTCACTTGCTCGGGTTGGTATGTGTCGTCGCCAATCTCGTATAGCTCTTCCTCCTCGGGCTCTTCCTCCTTGTGAGGCTGGACTTTGATCTCAGGAATATTCTGGTTTGCCTTAGGGCTGTTTTCGGGATCTTGGAAAGCGAGCTTGTTTTCCTCCTCAAGGTCCTCCACTAGTCGACACTTGTTGAAATACACGGATCGGAGCTTCTTGACTACCTCGGCTTGGCGGTCGTGAGCCTTGATTCGCACCTGCAGCTC
The DNA here is from genome assembly GCA_013184445.1 of Fusarium sp. NRRL 53497. Lineage (NCBI taxonomy): Eukaryota > Fungi > Ascomycota > Sordariomycetes > Hypocreales > Nectriaceae > Fusarium > Fusarium sp. NRRL 53497. The sequence goes on from JABCJZ010000144.1 coordinate 109,244, forward strand.
GTCTTGAGAGTCCTGAATGCGAGCTTCGTGAGCATCGCACCAGCGGGAGAAGGGGTTGACAACAAGGTCGCGGATGCTCTGCGCGATGCGACGGTGGTTGCGAGAAGCATCCTGCATCTCATTTCGCATGCCATCAAAGGCCTAGGATGTCGTTAGTTCGTAAGCTCATCTCATACGGTGATGTATCGCACAGCAAATCTCGACGAGACTGCTGCGCATGCCGCGAGCGCCTCAGGAGGCCAGTTAGGCATGGTAGCATACCTTGCGAACCGTAGCTCCGTCATCACGACTGAAGCCCCCGGTGATCTTGTCGGCAGATGGAGCGATATCGCTAAGACGCTGACCGTACGTCTCCTCTGCTTCGGCGCGTAGACGTGCGATGGTCAGGACCTGCCTGTTCTCATGAACACCTTGCTGGAGCTTGCTGAACAGGACACCGAGTCCCGCAGCATAATCGCTCGACCAGAAGGAATCAGCAAACCCGGGCATGATGGTCTGCCTTGTCCAGCCCCTTCGATTGATGCGGTGATTATAGGGTCCCTGTTTTCGATGCTGTCTGAGGGGAAATAAGAGCTAAAAGCTCACTATGGTGGTGGAAGGAGTGCGAACGAAGGGCTCGCAATGCAGTGGGCGGCGTGAGCGTGGACGTGGCGAATGTCGTCGCGATCGTCGGTCGTGGGTTAGGGGGGAAGTCGGTTGAAGGATGTCGCCGTTGGAGTTGTGCAAGTAGATAATCTATCGTCGTATCTACTGCGTGTCTCTGTCCTGCGTAGACTAGTTCGGTGAGACGGCTACTGCCGATGCAGGGGCAGCAAGTTGATTTATTGTTGTGCGAATTCCAGGGATCGAATCGGGGACAACCATAGACACCTACGGAGTACCTACGGAGGAGCAAGTAGAGACAGCTGTACAGTACTCTGTATCTTGGTTCGTCGAACTTTCTGTCCCCTTGGGCTGACACTGTCTGGGCAGAACAAGGCTGAATGGAGGAAAAGATCGGGCCTGTTGACTGGACCGGGAGCTCGCGAACTGGGGTCCGTGTGAGTGAATTGGGATGAGATGGATGGGGATGACGGTTTGTTAGCTTGAAGGAGGCTGGCGCTGACGCTTGGTTGGCATCTGCTGGCGTGGACGACGACGTTTCGGGGCTAAGTAGCAGGGGACTTTGGATACAGAATCACTCCTTTTGGGTGTCACAACATCACATCAAGATACGGATAGGTACGTGATGAGATATAATAGAAGAGGATTGTAAAGATTTAGAGAATAAGAAACTTCTATATCTAGTAATTTATGACAGAGCAATGATTAAATGGCAGGAGGTGGATCGTCCGTCTCTGTCTTTCCTGCCTTCCATGGTCAATAGCCGAATTTAGCGAGTCCACAATGATGAACCAGGAGGAAGGAACGATGGAACGGGCAACGTTGGACATGAGCATTTTTGCTCAGATCTGAGAGCCGTTACTCTGTAATACTACCTTAATCAAAGTTGCATTGATACATTGATATATAACGGCAATTAGAAACTCTAAAGAGGCGTTCAATACGTGATTGAGTTGCTCTTTTCATCAACGACCAACTCTTACCCTGTCATCGCCAATCTGAAGTTCTGTTGCTATTGCTACAGACTCTTGCGAACTGGAACTTTAAAGCCACAGCCAGAGACGTAATCGGCATTTGTGGCCGCTTCAGAGGCCTCTCACTGGGTAACTCAGTGTCGTTAGTGGATTCAGACCCCCAGCCACTTACAACTCAGGGCTGAAGTAAGCCCCTGAGGATGGTCTCCTCGTACCTGGTGGAGACGGGTACCTAATTTTAGAGGCACGTTTCAGAGCAACATTCCTGGATCGTTCAGGGGTCCGCATCTGTCATTGAAGCAAGATTCTCTCCTATGACGGCGGGAAGGAATTCTTGAGTGTGCACTTTAATTTCACAACTTCGTATAGAGTTTAGAGGATAATTAACCAGAATCTATTCATTCATAAGGACAACCTCATGATATGCATAAGTTCAGGGCTGAAGCAGGATCTTTACCCTTAGGCTCATGGGAAAAGGAGACGAAATTCAGTACTTACCATCTTCAGAGCATGATACTATAAAGTCACCAACACTATTAAAAATCGTGTCATAAATAAGTGAAGAGCTTAGATTGAGATATAAGATTGTATAGTGCTGAACTGCCATCAAGAGAGCTTAAACCTCCATCCCTAGGTACGTCCATCAAACATCCCTGTAACTGTCTCTTTGAGGCTATTGACATCTTGTTTGGCCGCCCTCACAGTCGTCAATGAATCCTAGTCCTCACCATGAAATGAACCATTGTAAAAACAACAACGGATCAACGGCAGGTCTCGCCCCAAGACACTTTCGTGATATCAGCCAGTACATGCTCCGTCATGTGTCTTATTTTCGCCTTCTAATACCCTTTTCTCCAATAGTAACCCTTGGTAGAGAAATCGTTGGCCCCTTTTCGTAAAAGCGATCCCTTCGCAACTTCATCTAGTGTCTCCTTCCACGGACTCGTGGCGTCAAAAGTCCGCGTCGATGATGCCCGAGAAGCGTTCAACCATGTCGCAGAGGTGAAGGGAGCCAAGCCTTAAGATCTCTGTTTTCAGACAAAGGACATTTCACCTTGTAGGGAAAGCTTCCTCTGGGGACTCATACCCGGCAAAGCTCACTCTCGATGCACTGCAAAGGATATAGTGCACGTGGGCACTCTAGTGACCGAACTGGTGTTGATTTCCATTGTCTTGTTACCCAATTGTCCACAACTGGCTCTCGATATTTCAGCTTACTCGATATATGGTCAAATACAGGCCTTGAAAACATTGGGGTATCTGGTCTTTTCTTGAAAAGGCTCGACCCTCGTGGAGGATTTGGTAGCAAAATAACTTGCATCGCAGCTAATACTACATCACCGGGCCTCGAGACTCTGAGTATGTACCGTTCAACATCACTGCCCGAAATAATGAGTTTAAGGGCACTCCACCTCAGAAGAGTCCAACTGAGTCCCGTCCAACATGAGAAGATCCTTCCCTCATGTGCCGGTCCCCTGTCAATATCACAGGCTGGGGCAAGGATATGCGAAGCCAAAAGACGTTTGAAGATAAGTCATGGTCCTACCAAGGATGTACTCTCACATGCTGGAATCGGCCATGAATACGAAGAATTCGCTATATCAGACTGGGCGTATCATCAAGAACGTCTGGCTGCTTCTCCATTCATAAATGGTGGTCCTCCACATAAGATATCTTCCATGATCAGTAGTTGCTAGGATGATTGTCTCGACACATTCAGATCAGATTTCTTTGGGGAAATAATACATTAAGAGATTATAAGGGTAATACAAGTCAAGTCCTAAAATAGGTAAGAATTATTATCACCTAGGGATCTAATCTAAGATTTATTAATATTTTTCAAGTTTGGGATAAAGAAAGCTTAAACTTGCATTTTGCATTCCTGGCTTTTGTTCCTCGCCCTGACCGAAGAGTGAGGGATTGCGCTCAAAGGCAAGCCAAGATCATGTTGATCAGAGTCAAAGACTTGACAGCTAGTCTATGTCTTGGGCGGCTATCACGTTGTCACGCAACAAAGACGAAGGGATTTATGGATCACCTTTGTTAAGGACCTTTATCGTCAACTTGGTTCAGCCCTGTAACTACGTTCGTAGTTATGGACTGCATGGATAATCTGTGATCTTCAGATGATCTGCATCACGTGTATCGGTTGTTACCGAGTGATCGCCATCTACAACTTCAACCTCAGCTTGATCGTAAAATCACTAACTCAACAGAGTCAATAAAAGAAACCCTTGAAATGCCATGCAAAATGGACCCTTATTTCCGGCATCCTCGGCCAAAAACTTACGATTCTTCGTTTAAACGACCCGCCCTTGATCGGCGTCTCCCCCCCCCTTCAAACCAATAATTGGCTGCTCCCCTTCACTACTTAGCGCTTGGGACCTGCGTCCCCCACTCACATCCTCTTTGACGCACGCGCTAGGAGTTCGTGATGTAAGTGATTCTTCTAGCAGCGGTTCCAAATGGGGACATCATCTCTTTTGCCTTTGCCAAGGGAATGGCCAACCTGAATAAGACTTAGAACAGGGTCTGATATTCAATGTTGAGGGTTGGTAGTTCCCTTATAAAGGAGCATGTATTCCAAAAGGGCGAGGCGGCTTTGTTCTTGTTGTATTGTTTGCTTGTAAGTCGTTTTTGTTTCTCCAGCCTTATATAGAGAGCTTTCAGTTCACTCTTTTACTGTAAGAAGCCTCATCATCACTCCTTCATTCCTTCAATTCAATTCTCTTATACTATACATTACACTTCTATTCTCTTGTTCTATACATCATGCCTTCAGTCAACCAATTCATTACTGCCCTCGTGGCTGGCCTTGCCATTGGAGCTCAGGCTGGTCCTTGCAGGCCTTATGTTCCTCCAAACTCTGTGATTCAGTCCAAGTTGACTACTACTGAACACATACAGTCTGCTGCCGGAACCTCTGCGGCATACACTGATGTTTTGAGCAAGTCTGAGACTGAGACTGAGGCTCCTCATACTACTGCTGTGCAAGTTACTGGTTCAACCGAGGCTGAGCCCAAGCCTACCACGACTGATGAGGAGGCTACAACAACTACTGGGTACCCTGTTAATGAGTCTACCTCTTCTGCTGCTGGATCCTCCACTACCAAGTCCGCAACTGAGTCTGTTTATGCCACTTCTGGATCTCTCACCACCGAAGCTGCCTCCGAGTCGACTTCAACTGCTAAGGACACCACATCCTCTCTGCCTTCTACAACAGAGCAGTCTACAACTTCAGTTCCCTCAACAACCTCTTCAAAGCCAAAGACCACTCTCGACACCACCACCCTCGCCCCTACAACCACATCCGATCCTACAACTACCACCTCACAAGCTTCCACTACAACCTCCGAAGCCTCCACTTCCACCTGCCGGCCCAAGTCTGAGCTCACCTGCAACAAGACTGGTTTCTTGGGCAACGGCGACAGTCATCTCATCCAGGTTTTCCATGACACTGCGCTCGACAAGTGCAAGGAGGAGTGTGAGAAGGTCGACAAGTGCAAGGCCATTGGTATCACTACTGCCAATCAGTGTGAGCTCTACGACACGGCTGTCTCTTCTCTTGGTTTTGAGGCTAGGTCGGGCTGGTTCTACTCCGTCTTCGATGCTTGCTGTTTCGGGGAGGATGGCCAGACAGGAAAATGAAGCGAGCGCATAGTGCAGAAGTAGATATAGGTACTACATACGGGTTGTTGCAGGGTGTTTAGGAACATTTCAGTTGGAAAAAAGTATGTCTACATTAGACTGTAGTCATGCACTAATTTATAATTCTTTACTTATTTCAATACAACATTTCATACTAGCTTCTCGGCATGATTCTCGATGGCTTTTGTTTATCTCAGACCTTTGTCTAATAGCGTTCAATCGTAAACCATAAACATGACCCATTTCATTTCTTGAAATCTATTGTTTGTTTGTTTTTCTCCTTCCTTCATTTTGCAGTTTCTTCAGCCGCTGGGGTTGGCCTCGGTTGCCATTACGTCTGCGATAGTCAGGTCCTCGGCCTTCTTGGTCACTTTGGCCTCAGCATTGTCACCACCCTTGGCTCCAGGGAATCGTGTTCCCCTGTTCTTGACCTTTTTCTCCTTCTTGACGGGTGGGGGGTAGGCCTTCAGGGTGACATCCTGCCACTCTTGTGACGCCTCATACTCGGCCCGGATAGGGTTCATCAGCTCGTGGAATCCAGCGGTCACTGCAGCCTTCAGGTCTTGAGGTGTCAACTTAAGTAGAGCATGTTAGCGATTATTCTACAGTGTCAGTTTGCAGCAGAACATACCACATCGTTTTGGTAATCCTCATGGACTTTCTTGATGTCGCTATAGATTAGAGGCTCGGCATCTCGTCTTTCGACCTTGAACGATCGCGTGGTAGCCTTCAATCCGGAAGCTGGCAGGAGGACATACTCCACAAGTGCCAGAACACCGTTGCCCTCGACCTCCTTGGGAACACACTCTGCCTTACGGATCTTCTTAGCCACAGCCTCGGCTGTGTCCAAAAGATCGATCTTGCTGTCTGGAAGCTACATGTTAGCATGGTTTACATTAGGTAGATAGTTATAGGATACATACTCTCGTCACTTGAACTCATCTTGTTGCCGTTCAAACCAGCGACCATGGGGTTCATGAGATGGGCTCGCTATGCCAAAGTCAGTAGTGTTCAATTCCAGGATGACTCAGACGTACCTTTCGGTATCCGAGCTTGGGCAGCCACTCAGTGGCAGCAGTGAACAGCTTCCTCTGATCAACACCACCAAACTGAGCGTCACAGTCGAGGTATTGCTCGTCCAATACTTGCAGAAGAGGGTACATGAGACCACTCAGGGGCGCATTTCCGGTCTGCTTGACGACTTCGGCACCGGCCTTCTTGGCGTCGTGTTCAGACACCACTGAAGACAGCTTGTAAAGGTCCATAACGTAGTCGGCAGTCTTTTGGTAAGAGCTACCGAAGACGAATCGCAGCTGATCGGTAGGAACTCCACATGACTTGAGCATAGCGGTGATGACGAATTTGTAGTACTCCGCGCGCTTCTCCACGAGCTCAATTGGAGCCTTGAGGTTATCTAGGAAGCCATGAATGTCGGCAAGGAGGACGGTGACTTCGCAGCCAGCAGCGAGGTACTGCGCGATCTTGACGGCGGGAACGAAGTAGCCGCAGTGAGGGCGGCCAGTGGTTGCAGTGCCCCAGTAGATCTTGGGGTTTCGTCCCTCGGCGAGGATGGACTCGATGATTTCGGGATTCAGGACCTCGGAGAGGTTTTCCTTGATGAGGCTGAGCCTCTCTTCTGTTGACTGACTTGACATGTTGAGCTGCAGGGGTTGTGTTGCACGGAAAAGGTCGCGACGGCAGACACTTTTAATATCTTCTGGATTGACTCAGACGGACAGGCGTGGGTTTGGAGGGGCACACCCCGCCGGAATCGGAATCTGGCTTTTCCGAATATACTGGTTTTAGGACTGATATTATACAACATTACCTACATCAGGTATCCTTAAATCTAAGTTTGGAAGATACACGTTAATTCTTCAAGTATTCTAGAGTATGGTTTACTTATAATTCTAATACGTTTAGCTAAGAGCAATAATTTCAGATCAGAGTACGGATATTCTTCGTTATAAATACCCCTCCAAAAACGATGCGAAAACGGTGGGGAAACGGTGTCCAGTTTTGGTTACGCTGCTCTGAACGACTGCGCCTTATGCCTTAAGGCCCTCCGTAGCACCCCCAACTCCACACTCAGAAACGCCTGCATAAATGTTTTATGTATTTGTGACTGGGGACACCTTAACAGAGATCTCAGGACAGGAGAGTCCTGAAGGTCACAGTGAGTGCTCGTAAAGCCATTGCACTTCATTCACTCGAGGTAAATAAGTGTGTAATAATTGTACCGAATTCAAATGCCAACTCAAATTCTCCAACCATCTTCTATCTTTATGTGGTCTTCCTCTTCTCAAACACTTTTTCTATCCCAAGACAATTGATGGACTGAGCGTGTCATATTTGTCAGCCCGTGGTTCCAGGGCGTTACGCCTCATCCCTGTTCCGTTCATTCTCACTCCTACACTTATCAGCTCACATCTACAATACTATCGTTTTCCTACTTACGTCGATCTCTACTTGTGTCTCATTTTATCTTGTTTTTTATTTCATGATGGGGCGGCAGGAACCTCTCCTATCATACAACACCACTCGTTCATCGAGAACCAGGGGCGCAAATAGATCGGTTAAGGGAGGACTGCTCTCTCAGCTTCATACCAGCTCACATCATGAGACTCCCTCCACACCTAAATTGACACCTCGAAAGGCTATTCTAGCTATTTTTCTAGCACTTCTAGGGCTCAGCTTATTACATCGGCCAGTCAGTAATCGCTACAATGGCGTTCCCCGTTATGGAAACGGCCTACGATCGCCTGAGGAGCGAGCACGACATATTCTTAGCCATACCCCATTGATAGGTATGACAACTCTTATTTATTACATATGGATGAATGCTAACAAGATAACTGACAGATGGTCATGTTGACTTTCCAATTGTGCTGCGTTTCTTATATGGCAACAAGATTTATGACGATAACTTCACTCAGCCTTTTGAACAGGGTGAGCTATTTGGACAAGTCGACTTGCACCGGCTCCGCCAAGGTCAGAGTGGTGGTGCTTTCTGGAGTCTTTTTGCACCCTGTCCGGCGAATGACTCTGACTTTTCTGATGAGAACTATGCTGCCAGTAAGTTTATTGTGCCACTCTTGACTCACATCATTCTAAACATATCATAGGTGTTCAGTTCACGTTGGACCAAATTGATGTCATGACCAGGCTGCAGGCGGCCTATCCCAGCCATTTCTCTCAAAAGGTTGACAGCTCCAATGCCTTCGAGGCTTTTAAACAGGGCAAATTGATCTCGCCATTTGGCATTGAAGGTCTTCATCAAATCGGCAACAAGGCGTCCAACCTTCGCAAGTTTCACGAGCTTGGTGTGCGCTACGCCACTTTGACTCATAATTGCCATAACAAGTTCGCCGATGCTGCGATCTTGTCAAACCCTGATCGAAAGGCTGAGCCATTATGGGGAGGCGTGAGTCCTCTGGGGCGCAAGGTTATTCTTGAGATGAATCGAATCGGCATGATTGTTGATATTTCTCATGTCAGGTATGTCGAGTCTATCTCATGTCCAAACTCCAATTCTAATCAAGCTTGACAGTGAGGATACCATGTTAGATGTCCTGGGCGGGGGAGATGAATGGACTGGCTCCGAAGCCCCTGTCATCTTCTCTCACAGCTCGGCCTATAGCATCTGCCCTCATCCCCGAAACGTCAAGGACAATGTCCTACAACTCGTTAAGAAACGTAACTCTCTGGTCATGGTTAACATCGCCCCTGACTTCATCTCTTGTGTTGATACCGGAAGTGAGAACGGAATTCCTGAGTTCTACCCTCAGAACTCGACTCTTGCACATGCAGCTCAGCACATCATCTACATTGGCAACCTTATTGGATATGATTACGTTGGTATCGGTACCGACTTTGACGGTATTCCATCTGTGCCTGAAGGCCTCCAAGATGTCACCAAGTATCCCGACCTGATTGCCGAACTACTTCGACAGGGTGTCAGCAATGTTGATGCGGCCAAGGTTGTTGGAGGTAATCTGCTGCGCGTATGGAAAGATGTAGACACTGTCGCGGCCAAGTTGCAGGCCAAGGGACAGCTGCCGCTGGAGGATGATTTGCCAAAACTCCGATTTGAGGATGCGAAGGAGGCTTATTCGGAAAGTGCGTAAAGTTGATAGTACCGCGCTCAGAAACATGGCGATCTAAAATTCAGTTTCATTTGATCGTACAGTGTATACCTTATACAAGTCTTGTACAACAAGGAGTTAGCCTGGCTTGCCTTTTCTCCTCGGGGTAATCCCCCCTCATAACATTTCAACATGCTGTTTCATTGCCCCTTGGGTTTGTTGGCACTTGGCAGATATCTATACCCACAAACCAGATGACCCATTCTTCCAATAATTCGTTTAACCTCGTCGTTCCACCCTGTTGAGCCTGTTGGCTGTCGCCGTCTGCGTCCTTGTTCGTTGACCACGCACCGGCAGACCCATTGCATGACGTCTACCACGGTATGAACCCATATCCTTTAGTCGTCGAATATTCTCTTGTACCAAACGGCGGGCATCCGTTTCAATCGTCATCTGTGATAACTCGGCCGTGATGGACGTTACGGTTCTGGGAGCGAGGGATCCGACCTTAGCGAGCTTGTGAATCGAGTATTTGGCCATAATGCGCGCAGATGTCGTGGGCCCAAGAGCGTAGAAGGACTCGAGGGCTTTCTATCGGAAGGTATCGTGTGAGAATGGATAGGAGCATTCGATGGCTGTTGTCAGACTTACCTGGACGAGCTTCTGCTCGCCAAAGTTGACGCCTAGGATGAAGACCTATGCATTGTCAGTGGCCTGTATCTCGGGGAATAAGAATTAGCACAAGCATACCATAGTGACGAATTATCGCGGGTATCACAGTCGCATGCCTCGATCTCGAAATCCAAGCAGACCTGATGTTCAATTGGAAAAAGATGGATAATTCGGTAAAACTCGGGTTAATCTTGCTACACTGGAAGGTACAAGACGTCTATCGGAGAACTCCAGTTGGGTGGGGTTCATTGGTGAAGTGAACCGCGCGACAGGGAGTAGATCTGACATAAAAGTTAGTTCACTATATGGCGACTCACAGCCTCAATATGCCAGCTATTTTTGTCGCTACATAACACGCAAACGGCAGGGCACCAATGAATGGCCTCACTGCTTCAATGGCTTTAGCTGCTGAAACGTGCTGGAACGCTGAGTGAGCTCCCCACTCCCAGTCCGGCCGTGGGCGGGGACCATCCGCACGCAGTGCATGTCCCCAATTGCGCGGCGGGGACCAGCTCCCCCCGGTCAGTGGTCTATCTCTATGGTATAAGTGTCCCCATCCTCCAAGCTCCCATCCCTCCTCCCAACCTTTCACTTTCTCTGTTCTGTATTCTTTGCATCATCAGAGAAACAAACAATCATGTTCAACCTTCGTCGCCTTTTCGCGTCGGCTCTGTTCCTTGGGCTCGGCCTCCTGTTCCTCGCCCAGACGGCTGAGGCTGCCAAGGGTCCCAAGATCACCCACAAGGTCTTCTTCGACATTGAGCAGGGTGATCAGAAACTCGGCCGTGTTGTTATGGGCCTCTACGGCAAGACTGTCCCCGAGACCGCTGAGAACTTCCGCGCTCTAGCTACTGGCGAGAAGGGCTTTGGTTATGAGGGTTCTGCTTTCCACCGTGTCATCAAGAACTTTATGATCCAGGGCGGTGACTTCACCAAGGGTGACGGCACTGGTGGCAAGTCCAGTATGTTGCGATCGCTTCATCTCGATCAATTGATCAATGGCTAATACTATCTTTAGTCTACGGTGACCGCTTCAAGGATGAGAACTTCAAGCTCAAGCACACCAAGAAGGGTCTCCTCTCCATGGCCAACGCCGGTCGCGATACCAACGGCTCTCAGTTCTTCATTACCACCGTTGTCACCTCGTAAGCGAAACCCATCTCTATCGAACCAATTACAATCGCAATGCTAACAACCATCCTCAGGTGGCTCGATGGCAAGCACGTCGTCTTCGGTGAGGTCCTCGAGGGCTACGAAATCATCGCAAAGATCGAGAACACCAAGACTGGCGGTGCGGACCGACCCGTCGAGGCGGTCAAGATCGCCAAGAGCGGCGAGCTCGATGTCCCCCCTGAAGGTATTCACGTTGAGCTCTAAGAGGCAACATTCTTGTTTTGCACTGTCCGTTGCCTCGCCTCCATTGATAACTCCAAAAGCCCGGATTTGCTGATGCGTAGCCTTCGCCTCACTTAGACCTTTACGGCACCTCTGAATTCGCTGCGGAGGCGATTACCGCTGGATTGTCTCCCTTGCAGAAGGCTGGCCTCTTTGCCGTTGGTGCTGGTGCTGTCTTTTTTGGACTTCGCTTCGCCCGCCAGCGCTCTCGATTCTAAGCGACTCGAGACTCGATATTCTATAAGAGACAATACAGCCCCAAACGTACAAAGACCCAAACTTGTGTTTTGATCTTTTCCAATTTCCGCTCGTTTTTATCAATCGTGATGATTCTAACCTTTAATTATTGTGAATTGGTGTGTTATAACTTGATTCTCGATATTCTTGTAGCAATCGTAGCTCTTCCTGTACCATTATTAAACATCCCTGTCACGTGGGTCTTACGACTCACCACCAAGCGGTTCCCCCGCCATAGAAGAAAAAAAAGTTGTGTAAGTTACAAGACATCATCAAATTCAAGGCTCTCGATCTCTCTCTTACACTGCTATTCTCCATTTCTCCTTGTATTTTCGCTTTAAAAAACAAAATGAAGGTCCTTAGTCTTAACTTTCTCACTTGCGCCGTCAAGGCCTGCAAGTCCTCCAACGACTCATATCCTCTTCACCCCAAGGACGCTGAACTCGTCCAAGATGATATTGAGTTGAACCCTGAGATGATCCTCAACGTGCTGCCCCGTCTGGACTGGAAGGCTCTTCGCACAACAGCCTCTGAAGTGAGTCAACGTGTACAAGGCGATGATGAAACTCGTGGCCCGTGTTTGAAACAAATTTCTAACATTTTCATGTTACAGCTGGGTTTCCCTCAACTCCCTGAGCAGCCTCCTACAGCAGTTGAGCTTCAGGCCGACGAGAAGACCCTCAAGGACCTTCACCATCTTCTTCTTGAGACCCAAATGTCTGAGGGAAAGCTCGTTTGTGGAAACTGCGGGCATGAGTACGCCGTCAAGGAGGGCATCGCCAACTTTTTGCTGCCCAGTCACTTGGTGTAAAGAGACAAATAAGCGTTAGTCAAGAAATGTCATTAGATGCGCAAGTTCACGACAGGAGATGCATAACCACTAGAGGGAGGGGTCGGTAGTTCATGACTAGAGGTGTCACGACGGAGTTTGGCGTTGAATTCTTTATTACAACTTCGAATCGCATCTGGAAAAAGCACTCAATAAACTTGGATCGAGGCCCGCAAATCTGGATCCTCGTCCCGATGACCTGTCTACAGTTGATGCTCGCAACATTGAATGCCGATACTATTCCTCCCATCAAGTCACACCAAAGAAACCCAAACTCCATAATCTGGTATACAAGTATCATTCCACCTGGAAGATTGATACATGAACAGCACTCATTGATCAAGTACAAGTGATTTACTACTGCTTCTTCTGAGCAGCGGGACCCATATCCTTCTCAAAAGAGCCGTACGAGACCTCGAGACTAGCCAGAGCCCGCAGACCAACGCCGAGCAAGGAGAATAGGACAATGGCAACAATGATACCCATGAAGATACCTATACAGTATTAGTGTGATGTAAATGTTGTGCAGATTCAACGGATTGCTTACCAGGAGTAAAGAACTGATACTTCTGGAACAAAGGACGGTTATCATAAGTGGTGTTTCCAGCTGGCTTGTCCAAAACATCTCGCTTCAAGTCCATGTGCAGAGGCTCGATAAACTCGGATTCGTAGATGGTCTTCTCGGACTCGATCACCTTCTTAGATGTAGCGGCATTGGCCTTGGTGGATGGTGTTCCAACGAACAGGACGGTGTATGAATCCTTCATCCACTTCTCGTTTGATTCCCACTGCTTGGTAGCTTCTGCTATATGGTCAATATGATAGCCTCCAGGGAGAGTATCTGAATATAACCGACCATTTTCGTCGTTTGAAGCCTTGATAAGGGTGAAATGAGGCTTGACTTTCTTCGCCTGCTCGTAACACGCCGTCCTGATGTAATCCTGAATCGCGTGCGCATTGATCGCTTCGCCAACAACCTCGGGAACAACAAACTTGCCCCGAACTTCCTCGCGCGCAATAGCTTGGTGAAGATTGTTCGTTCGTCGAAGATCAGCAGCGTTGACGCCCTCTTGAGCAATCAGGACATAGTTATCGGTCGGGCATGAAAGCAAAAGGTCCTTGATGTGTTCGAGGGCTTGGTTTCGCGTCTGGATGTGGTTATTGCTGGGTGCATCGGAGAACCTATCATCATCATCGTTCAGTAGGGAGCTCCTATGGGAACACGGGGGCGCGCGTCATACTGGGAGGTAGAAAACATAACCAGGGGCCATGAGTCTGAGAAAGCGGCCGCTGAGCTACTAAGCGCAAGGGCGCTGGCGAGAATTTGGAGACGCATCGCGGATGGTATTTACTGGATGATGGGCGTTGTGTCTGCCTGTCAATTCCAGCTTGTGATGATGGTGCTAGCATCAAGAGAGCTGATGCAGTAACAGCCACCTTACGTAACTACTCTGATACAAGCAAAGACCCGCTTTGTGCACACCTCGGTGAGAGACCCGTTGTGGAGCTAACTTGGAAACTTTCGCGACAGTGGATTTTCTGATGTTAAAGATACGATTGCAGTCGATAAAATAGTCCGCTCCCTATATTTCTTGGTTGCATTTGCACGTCACGATTGCCGTGTACCTAAGCAATCATGTTCGCCAAACCAAGGCCCAAAAAGAGCATTCTGCCACCACCATCGAAGAAGCGAAAGACGACATCTGCCGTCGAGGAAGTTAACTTCGACTTCGATGCGCGCGAGGATTATTTGACTGGCTTCCATAAACGCAAGCAGCAACGTATCAAGAATGCTCAGGAAGAAGCTGCCAAGAGGGCTCGTCAGGAGAAGCTTGAGATGCGAAAACAGGTACGCCACAACTGCAGCCGAGATTGCGACTCGTCATTTTGAACTATCCTATCTAACTTATGCCGTTTAGATACGAGAAGAGCGAAAGCGCGAAGTCGAAGAACACGTACAGACCGTGAACAGATTACTGCAGGAGTCGGAAGCTGCTGGAGCAGTCACACAGGAATCCGATGAGGAAGACGAGGAGTGGGACGGTTTCCCTGATCAGCCCGAGCTCGACATTGTTGATCACGAAGAAGAGTACATTGATGAAGATCGTTACACTACTGTCACGGTCGAGTCTGTGTCGGTAACAAGAGATGGATTACACAAACCTCAAGTCGACAACGAAGAAGATAAGGAGGATAAGAAGGAGGGAGAAACCAAGGAAGACAAAACACGACGGGAACCCAAGAAAAAGAAGAAGAAGTTCCGATACGAGTCCAAGTTCGACAGGCAACTGACAGACAAGAAACAGAGGATCAAGAAGGCAAAACGGTGGTCAGGATAAATTATGTTGGAGCTCAATGGACTTGGACACAGAAAGATGCAACAGGCGCACCATTTACAAAAGATACCCTTGAGAAAAGCCAACTTCAATCAGCTAGTAGAAACGTAACATGACATGCGGTAACTGCTCCATTCGCTCATCTGGCCAACACTTGAAATCCCTGCAACCAAGGCATCATACAACTGGACGAGTGTACTGATGGCTGCGGACATGCTAACAAACATCCTGCATCCGGGCGCGAGTGCATAAAGGTCGAGGGTTGATTAGATGTTGCCAATCTCGGCCTGGAGCTCCTCCAGCTCCTTCTGCAGAGTGGTGTACTTCTGCGACATTTCCTCATACTTGGTCTCCCACTGGTCACGCTCGTTCTCAAGAGCTTGCACCTTGCGCTCGAAGTGTCCGGCCTTGACGTCGGTCTGTCGGAGCCTAGAGAGTCGCTTTGTTAGCTGGCTTATCATTTATTGTGCATAAAATTGATGGCTGTTGAAATGGCGGTAAGGGGCTCGCTAAAGGGGGTTCGGCGTACTTCTCGTTGGCCTCACGGAGCGTCTTGTCGGCATCCTCGGCCTCCTCCTCGAGGAGTTGAAGCCTTCGCTGAAGGGTCTCGTTTTGGGTACCGTGCTGCTGACCCTCATCGGCGGCCTTCTTGAAGTCCTTAACGGCGTTCTCGAGCTTCTCGACCTCGCCCTCGAGAAGGTTGTTCTTATGCTGGAGGGAGGTGATTTCCTGCTCCTTTGACAGATTCTCTTGCTCGAGAACCTTGACCTTGGTCTGAAGCTCCTCGACCTTGCCGCTAGCCTCGTCGGCCTCCAGACGGAGCTGGTTCATTTTCTATCCACCATCGCCAGGTTAGCATGGGTCGACGATAGTTTACCCCTCCACAACTGTTGCTTTGGGGTTCATGGCGGGGTAGCAAGGAGCTCTCTGGTGACTAACCTCCTTGATGCGGTCCATTTTGATAAGCGACGAAAGATTTCGTTAGGTTGAAGAAAAGGCTGAAGGAAGACTGGCGATGAAGACAAAGGTCGCGTTGTTCGGATGTAAGATGAAGCGGTTAAGTACCTATAAGAAAGGGGAGGAGTGATGCCCCTCTACAACTGCCCCGGTGGAGGCCGCGTTGAGTCCAGCCCCATTGGCTTGTGGCGGTCGTTGGCGTGTGGCGCAAACATGCCGGTACTTTCCACTGTTCAAGGGAAGCTGCCACCCAAAGATAGCCGTTGCCCCGCCAGCCAGCACAGGCCGACCAAAACACCCCGGCCATTGAGGTCCAGGCAGATGAGCAAAGGGCCCTTTCATCTTGCAACCGTAATTACTTCTTTGATTAATTACTATCAATGACGAGATCAGCATCTGCCTAATTCTATTCAGAGACAACGATATTCTGAATCTTCAATTCGCTCATTGTTGCCATCATGTTGGCGGCGCATCGCGACCAAGAGAACCTGGTTATGAGCCAGCAAGTTCCGACCAAACAGCAACACAATTCTCGGTTTCCAAAGACGCCGTCTCGATTTCCTCAGCACGATGAGAATGCTCCCACTGCCTTTACCGGCAAGACCGGAATGGGTGGAGTAAAGACCTTTCTCGGAGACAAGACACTGAACAAAGGCAATGGGACACGACAGGCCATGGTCACCCCGATGGGTACGAATGATCCCTTCAGAAACAAAGAGCAGCGGGCTAATGTAAACTGCGTCAATAGGTACCCGAAATCGAGCTCCTCTGGGCAACAAGACCACCAATGCCAAGGCTAAGAACGGGCAAGCGGGAGGTGTTAAGAACATTATCCAGGATATCGAGCAGACGCAACTCAAGCCGACAGCACAGAAGCCCAAGCAGCGACCAGTAGACCTTGCACCTCTCGAAATTCGACTTAAAGAGGAACAGAAGCCTATTGAACAACAAGAAGAGGAGCCCGAATATGCCCCGCCAAAGCCAAAGGATCTCCCATACGAGTCGGACTGCTTTCCTAAGGATATGTTGACTCTGGACGGCTTGAAGAAAAACAACCTTCTCAAGGGATATTATCAGCACTTCTACAACCCGGTCGATGATGATGGTGTTTCCCGACAGGACAGAGAGTTTGCGGAGACGATGAAGAAAGTCGCGAACAAGGCCGAGGAGAAAAACAAGCAAGAGATAGATGCCCTGACCTTCAACATTGATGATCTATCAGACAACGAGGAACAGGTCAAGGCACCCGCACCCAAAACTACTATTGCGGAAACCTCGGAGCGGAAGGTCAACGGCATTCGGGCCAAGCAGCCTTCAAGTCTGGCCTCAAGACGCGCTGCTTCCGCTTTGTCCATTCATTCGGACGCCAGCAGCAGCAGCAGGGCTTCGACTATAGCACGAACAACAAAGATGCGAAAGCCTCTCACCTCTTTGTACCAGAGCAAGAAGCCTGCCGCCAGAAGCGTGGTGCCTGTCAAGACATCGCATGCTGACAGTGCTACTGGCAAAGCTGCATCGCGAACCACTATTGGTTACAACCGTGGCAGGTCAGCATCGTCGATGGTCAACGCTCAACGTCGCGGAGTTGGCGCACCTGTTGGAACACAGCGTCCGGTGAAGCCCACTGAGACAGTCGGCTCTCTTCAGTCTGATCTCACCATCACTCCAGCTCGTCTCCGTCAAGTGACAAAGAAACAGCAGGAGAGCAAACCCAGACCTCAGTTCATGTCCATTTTTGACGAGGATGGTGAAGATGATGACCTTCCACCTCTGAGCCAGCCACTTCACATTTCCGACGACGAGGATGAGGATGAGTTTGAGTTGAAGCTGGAATTTTGAGCTTATCGACTTGTACTATTAAAAATATTGGGCGTTTGGGAAGAAGCTCATCGTAATACTCTTTTTGGTCGATGAGACGGAGTTTGGGGGTTTCCGACTTAACAGGCCACAAAGGCCATGATTCTTTGAAGTCTGTATGCTAGATGTTTTATCTCATTGTTAAGTACTGGCTGCACCTGGTAAATATCAGTCACGAATGAAATTGTCAATGGTCATGTGTTATCTGAAATTTGATGAGAGTGTCAAAGTACATTTACACGGAGCTGTAAAGACTCTTGGCGCTGCAGGTAATGAGGTGTAGGTTAGCAAGATAAAAATATCTCTACTTGAATGATGAAGAAGTGAGAGCATGCCTGTGCAACGCTTTTGAAATGATACTATATGCGATGTTCCTCTTTCACGAGACTCGTGTAGATATATCATCCTGTCTTTGTTGTCGAATCCAGCTCTTTTCATCTTTGTTTTCTTTATGGAGGAATGCTTGGACAAAGACCTCGCTTTCATGCATGATGACATCTGTGCCGTTTCTAAATAAGGCACCCTGTCAAACGACTTTCCAACAAAAAGTAAACATGGTACAGATACATAAAGCTCACACCGCATTTGATCCAACAACAAATGTATGAAGCCCATGATCAAGCATCAGGGTGTTTGCAGCCAAAGAAACGGACAAACCAAACTAAACCATTCCATCCAATGCTACCTGAAGCGCGGTTTTAGTGCTTCAGTCTTGTGGGACGCGTTAATTGGCAACCAAAAGACACCCCGTCAACCGTGTATTGACCCCAAACACAACCTCCAATCAGAGCCGAAAGAACCTTTCAAGCCACCCAAAGTGTGGCTGGGCGATCCTCTCATTTGACCTGGACCTTACCGCTAAAAGTAACTCTACTCATCCCTGAACCAAAAGTCAAAGCAAAGCAGAGCGAAGCGAACGCCCTGGCTTTGGGTTAATCGTCAACTTCCTTGGTTGTCAGCCATTTTTTTCTCTTCTCCCACCAATTTCCCCCCTCGTTTTGCTCAACGGTCTGGAGATTGTTATCCAATATCGCGCCCAACTTCGTCGCGCGCATCAATCCCTTCACTCGGTCTGCTTGTTTATGCCCTGTCGACTTTTTCTACTCCTTTACTACTCGAAGAGTCGGTGGATGACGCCGCTCCGCCACATTCAACCTCAGCATCGCCCAGTCGCGTGAAGCATTCTCCAAGGCCTCAATTTCTCCAACTTCATCGCTTTCTCGATCAACACAATCCGTCTGGAATCGCCCCGAGATAAAGATTTCCTCACTGCTTGGTGTGCCTCGAACGCTTCAACGCAAGGATATCATGGTAGGAGCACGGGGGAAGAAGTAGGAAGAGCGCATCGTCACGATGACTCGCCCGCCAGGCGCGAGCTTCGCGCAATTCTTCCCCACAGCTCCAAAGGTAAAAGCTCAGGCTCAGACTCGCGCAGGCCAGGATAGAGATCGCGATCGCTCCAAGACTAGGTCGACGCCGGCCTCTATAAACGGCGCCTGTGATCCTACATTACCATCAGCTGCGTCGGACGCAGACGCGAATGCTGGCCAGAACGGCACTGTTTCAGCGTCGGATACTATGCCCGCCCAACCTGACGACACCGAATCCCCATTCACAGACATTCCCAGCACCGTCGACTCGGCCAGCTCATACGGCAGCGCGGCCTCATCGATATTTAGCACATCCGCCCGCCACGGTGCCGCGGCCACTGCAGCTTCGTCCCGTCTCCCCACCTCGAGCCTTACTCCCATCGCTTCCAAAGATTCTCCCAACTCATCGGCTTCGGCCACTACAAAGCCAGATATGTCTACAAGCCAGGCCGCCGATCGGGCCGCGAGACAGTCCTACCGAAACTCACCGGCCAATGGCCCCAATGGCTCGATATCAAACGGACTACCTTCCAATGAGCGCATTCCGGCTCGAGATCCCATGCCCTCCGCCAAGGGCCTTAAGTGCACCTATGATCCGCTCCTCGATCGAGTACACAATAAGAGCGTCAGCAAGAGCGCCAAGCCGACATATAAAGAGTTCGGTCGAGTACGTATAACTATAATATCACTCCCTAGGGGGGGCGTCATCTGTGGTGAAGAGACTCATGGCTAATGAAAATGATTAGGACGATGACGCCCCCCCTAAAGATCCTCGACTAGCTAGGTCGGATGGTCGCCTCGGTTATATCAATACCGACTACTACCTCCCCAAATCACGACTGCGGACAGCGCCTGAGAACATCAAGCCATATCCTTATGATCCCAAGACCTCCATTGGTCCTGGTCCACCCACGCAGATTGTGGTGACGAGGTATAATCCACTTGTCCCCTTCAGCAAAGTGACGGCCATCTTTGCCACGTTTGGCGAAATTGCGGAGAGCAGCAACAAGATGCACCCAGAAACAGGTAGCTATCTTGGATTCGCGACAATTCGTTACCGGGATTCTAAGCGGCCCGACCGACCTCCTGTTTCTGCTATCGACGCAGCTCGTCGAGCCGTACGGACCCGCGGTATCAAGGTTGACGCTGACATCGTCCGTGTTGAATACGATGCGGAAGGTCGCAGAAGTCGACGTATGCTGGAAGAGCATCTCAAGAGGGAGAAGGAAAAGTTCGAGAAAAAGGAACAAGAAAGACTTGTCTTGGCCGCCAAAGCACCTCCGACCGGTCCTAAATCTGGAACTGCCCTAGGCTTCACCAGACCTCCTCCAACCGCTCCCAAAGGCCCATCAGCACAGCGACAGCCCGTGCCCCCTGGCGTACCGCAGATTCCCTTGGTTGCCTCACAACACAAGGGCCTCAACCTTGAAACCTCGAACCTCGTACAACAACTCGCGGACGATCCATATATTTACGTTACAGGCGATAGTGTCCCCGTACTACCAAGTATTCTTCCACATATGAAAAAGCGACTTAAGAATTACGGTTTTGAAGAAATACGTGTTGACAAGTCGGGCTACTTCATCGTGTTCCGCAACTCATTTACGGGCAAGTCAGAAGCTGAGCGATGTTTTCGCGCAGTTAACCACACCGAATTCTTCAATTATGATATGACCATGCAGTTATGCCTACCCCGTCCCCGCCGAGATGGTACTTCTGGTCGCCGGCGATCTAGTGCAAGTCCCGATCGGAAAACACATACCGAACCACGATACCGCGATGAGAAGGATAGGCGGCGGCGAGAAGAAGAAGCGGACCTTGAAGAGGAGAAGAAGCAGAGAGCTAAGAACTTTGATCCGGTTATCGAGGCTGTGGAAGTAGTTCGACGTGAGATGACAGAACATCTCATTCGACACATTCGCACCAAGGTCGCCGCACCTGCTCTCTCGGATTTCCTGGATCCTGCCAACCATGCGGCTAAGCGACGCAAGTTGAACATTGAGCATCCCGATGATATGCAGGAGATACCCAGTATCGAGGATGGCAACGACAGCTCCCGCGTGGGAACTCCCAACTCTCGAGCCGATCCAATTGAGCGCCGAACTGGCCGACTTGAACCCAAAGCTCTACCGAGAATTCGCAAGACGAAGATCAAGGGCCAGGCCCAAAAGAGCGCTTTCATTGATCCGTTCGCGCGGAAACGTCCACCTGTTGCTCGAAATGCCTTCCGCTCGCTTCATCACCGTCTTAGAAGCCTCGATAGTGATGTCGAATCCGATGACGACACAGATACTCGTGCGCTGTTGAATCGTGAGACAGAGGAAGCTGAATCACGACCTCGCAGCCGGATGAGCACCGACGACGAAGCCTCCAAGGATGACTTTGTCCCATGGGAGCAAGGGGAGGACGATTCTATGACCGAGGCCAGTTTTGCTCTAGCAGATTCTGTGATTTCCAGAAAGCGCAAGTTGGTAGCATCAGTAGAATCGGTCTTCAAGCGCCAAAAGAAGTCGGACGAGGAATTATTCGGCGTCAGACTGGGAGCCCTTGGCTCAGGGTTTGAAACACGCGAAGATTCTGTGGATATCATCCCTGAGCCAGAAACAGGTGACGACGTGGAAAGTAGAGTTTCCCGCTCTGAAACACCAGCTTCTGTTGTCGGCAAACCTCTGAAGAAGCGACCAGCCAAGGCGAAGAAGACGAAGAAGGCGTCCTTTGAGGAGCCCGAGGCACAGAAACCTCAGCCAGAGACGGACTCTCAGCGCAACGATGAAGAGGCTACGGAGCCCTCGAAGGTTGAGAAGAATGGAGAGAAGGATAAGAAGCTTCCGACAGAAGACACCGCTGCGGAGAAATATAACGAAAAGCTCTTGTCAACAGAACCCTTGACACCCGCACTGGTGCTACCTGATGGCATCAAGCCTGATTTACCGCTCTTCCAAGGATTGGCAATAAATTTCTGCGACACACCTGATCTGGCAAAACTTTCCAGGAGGTTCAACGCCAAAGACATAGGAAACCCAGAGCTATGGCTATGGACCCGCAACCGCATCAGGGAGCTCAACTCTGCCAATAGGTCATTGGATTCCCCTGTCACTATAGGGGGCTACTATGTACCCAACCCTACTGGGTGCGCGCGTACTGAGGGTGTCAAGAAGATTCTCAACTCCGAAAAGTCAAAGTACCTACCTCACCATATCAAAGTGCAGAGGGCACGACAAGAGCGAGAAGCCCGCAACAAGTTGGGCAAGGATGCCGCTGCAGAGGCTGCAGACGCCGCCAGAATCGCTGCCGAGAAACTGGTCGCTAAGGGCAATTCACGAGCGAATCGTGCTACCAACCGTCGCTACGTTGCTGACCTTAACGATCAGAAGAAGACGCTCGGCCAGGACTCTGATGTCTTCAAGTTCAACCAGCTCAAGAAGCGCAAGAAGCCCGTTAAATTTGCCCGCTCGGCCATTCACAACTGGGGTTTGTATGCTATGGAGAACATGGCCAAGGACGACATGATTATTGAGTATGTCGGAGAGCAAGTTCGACAGCAAATTTCCGAGATCCGCGAGAACCGTTATCTCAAGAGTGGCATTGGAAGCAGTTATCTGTTCCGTATTGACGACAACACTGTCATTGACGCGACAAAGAAGGGTGGCATTGCGCGATTCATCAACCACAGTTGCATGCCCAACTGCACTGCAAAGATCATCAAGGTCGAGGGAAGCAAGCGCATTGTCATCTACGCGCTGCGTGACATTGCCATGAGTACGTATCCCTTCCCTGTCATATTCTTGTCCACATTGCTAACAAACATCACAGATGAAGAGTTGACGTATGATTACAAGTTCGAGCGTGAGATCGGCAGCCTTGACCGCATTCCTTGTCTCTGTGGCACAGCGGCTTGCAAGGGCTTCCTCAACTGATACTACTATAATACAAGACTTTTTCTTTCTTTATTACTCATCTTCTCTCTTGTTTTCTACTCTCGCATCATCCGACACCTATTGACACCACCTTTGGGCACGCTACCCCTGGAAGCGCGAGAGACGTAAAAATGTGATTTGGGGCAGGCATCATTTTCCATCATGGCGTTGGGTGTGGTATTCGCGGCTGGAGAAGCTCATTTGGTCAACCCAGAAGGAATTTAGGGAATGGGATGCCCAAGAACAAGAGGAGATTCTTTGCAAGGCTGCTCTCGCGGTTTCGTTCAATTTTACAAAGTCGACGGAAAAAGGAGGCAGGACTTTTGTTTTACTACATAAGGATCAAGGGGAAAGGG